>VMOF01000002.1:9861198-10041198 GCA_011764245.1 Trialeurodes vaporariorum | reverse complement strand
TGTCATCATGTTCTTCACCTCATTAAAAAAAAAAAAAAAAAAAAAAAAAAAAAAAAAAAAAAACACCAGAAAAACTATGCAGTATACTGCATATTTTTTAAAAAATAAAATTGCCCAATTTCTCCAAGGCTCACGTCAAAGACAACATAAATTCTATCTCATAGTTTTTCACACGATCTCTTTCTATGAGGGCATTGAACTCCCTTCCTTTTATTTATGTAATGAAAGACCTGCCGTTTTGCGTATAGCTATAATGACATTTGTAAATTCACTGCGATGATTCCACCGGTTAATGAAAGATTACAGAGCTCAGTTCAGTAAAGGACTGTACTGCACGAAAATACTCCGATCTGTAATATTTTCTCAATCGGCGGAAACGCCGCGCCGTTAACTAATTAATACATCTGCAAGTTTTTTTAAAGTCATCGACGACTCCACCGGCGGTTGAGAAAAAAGATGAGATGGGAGTTTTTTCGTGCGTTATAGTCGTACACTGAACTGAACTCTGTAATCTTTTTATCATTAATTATACGCAAAACGGCAGCTCTGAATGAAATTAGAGCTGTGGCGGTTTGTGCAGGCGCGTCAATTGGGGGGTCTATAATGCACGAAAAAACCCGCATCTGTAATATTTTCTCAACCGGTGGAGTCGTCGATGACTTTAAAAAACTTGCGGATATTTTAATTAATTGACGACGTTTTCACCGATGGAGAAAATGTTACAGATCAGAGTATTTGCGAGCATTCCAGTCATACACTGAACTGCACTGTAAAATCTTTTCTCAGCCGGTGGAATCCATGGGCGGAGCCAGCGATTTGGCAACTGTGGATTCTTCCCATTTGAATGTATGAGAAATAATCGATTAGAAATTGGGCCGTAGCTCCCTCAAGAATCGATTGTTTCTCATACATTCAAATGGGAAGAATCCACAGTTGCCAAATTTCTGGCTCGGTGGTGGAATCATCGGTGAATAGAAAAATGCCATTAATTATACGCAACACGGCAGCTCTGCTTCCTACTACAGGTCAATGACGGCTCGTGAAATTCGATATATCGATGTCCACTCTATTTTAAACTATAGAAAAGTATCGACTTCTTGATGGTCCAATTGCACCCCCTGATGATCGATACTTTTCTATAGTTTTAAATGGAGTAGACATCGATTATATCGCATTTCACGAGCCGCCACTGCTACAGTTTCGAAGAACAGTGACCTCACCATTTTAACCTCCGGTGCGTTCATTCTAAATCATTGTAAGGAGAGAGGAAAGGGTGGGGTTTATATCGATTCTTTTAGAACAGATGTAAAATTTTACGAGTTTGTCGGTCTTTGTTTGGCCAGTTCGAAGTTTAGTCCGTTTTGCTCTATCTTCACCCGTCCGGTCCTAAATATCCGAGGGAAAGAGTGAAAGTAACGCAAAAGTGAATATGCAACACTCACCAGCTCACCTGCCGAAGGCGAGTCTAATACGAGATTTTAGAGACAAAGTATTAGCGCAGAGCGACTTGCCAGGATATCGGTCAACAGTGTAAACTCGCGGGAGGCAAAGTTGCCAGTTATACATATAAAGCCAAACAAAAAAAAATCATCAGATTTTTTATCGACTGTGGGAAATCTGATGACATTTTGGCTGAGAGTGTCTTCTTTTATCCACCGGTTCTATTAATGACGTCACAACCGAGGAGCCATCGATGGATTAAAAAAAAACGGCACGGTTGTCTGTTCGGTTGAGGTTTTTTCTTTTTACTTTTTTTTTTTTTTTTTTGGGCTCAAATGAAATAACAAATTATTTTTAATGAAAATTGCTGTATTTTACGAAAAACACGTCCACGTTACGATCACCGTTGTGACTGGAGATTCACGACCTGCGGGCCGATCATTTACTTTATCGTTAAACCGATCGTTAAAACTGTCTAAGAGTGATGCTATTGGTGGACAATTGTAAAACTTGGCTGTTGCTATGGTAACCATCGTTAAGAGTCTCGTTTTATAAAGGCTATTCATGAGTATCTTTTAAAAAACGAACACTATAATGATGGTTACCGTAGCAACGGCCAAGTTTTACAATATTCGACCAATAGCATCACTCGTAGACATTCTTAACGATCGGTTTAGCGAAAAAGTAAATGATCGGCCTGCAGAACTGCCGTTTTGCGTGTAATTCATGACATTTTTCAATTCACCGATGATTCCATCGGTTTAGAAAAGATTACACAGCTCAAATCAGTGTATGACTGTACTGCTCGAAAATACCCTGATCTGTAATCTTTCCTCAATCGGTGCAATCACCGTTAATTTATTAAAATATCCGCAAGTTTTTTAAAGTCATCGATGACTCAGCCGGTTGAGAAAAGATTACAAATCGGAGTATTTTAGTGCATTACAATCATACACTGAACTAAACTGTGTAATCTTTTCTCAATCGGAGGAATCATCTGTGAATTGAAGAATGCCATTAATTGTACGCAAAACGGCAGCTTTGTTCACGACTCAAATTAAGAGTCATGTTTGAGGTCTGGTCGGTAGCGCCAAAGCAGGGAACCCAATGTTTGGGAACATCGTTTCCCGATATCGCCGCCTTCTTGAATTCGGCTATCCCTTGATGTGCGCATTACCGAAACAACGAACAAATTGCTATTCAACGCTCGTATTTGACTGTTCAAACACTTCTATTTTTTGAAGAAGATTGCGAGGAAAACTTTCAGTGTATTTTTAGTTACCAAGAGGTGATTAGTTGAATTTAAATGAATGAAACGTGATGACGCAGGCTGCGGGTCTCTAATGTACTTAAACAAATTCAAAACGCGCGGTTCTGATTGTGAGTTCTAAAATTGTGATTGGGCATTCTGTGCTAAGGGGTTTCCAATCAATGGACCATCGGAGGGGGCCGAAAATTACCGGCCAGACCTGATGTATATGGATCGATTCGAGGGAGTGCACTGTGCACCTCCGACAGTTCGACCTTTTATATGGATTTAAATGGCCAAATTGCAAAATTGCCAGATGGCACGCGACGCCACTGGCCCAACCTACCTATCTTAACCTATGACAAATTAATTAATACGAAGAAAGTGGCAAAAAGAATACGGAAAAAAGTGACAGTAAAATACTCTCAGGTATAGTAGTCAGGTGCAGAGAGTTTAACAGTCGTGAAATTTCCATGCGTATACATGTTAACGCAGTGCGTCTGATGCAATATTTCACGCACGTGAGGAGCGTTTTAGTATCCTGCGAGTCAATGCTGACATCCTATTATAACCGTATATGCGGAAAAATTACCGTTTTTCTTTCTGATTCTTCGGGCTTTAGAATTGGTAAGAGATTGATAAATGAAAGATAGATTTTGTGCAGGAAATGAAGGAAGAACTTAAAACAGCTAAACAATTTTTTGGATACCTTCAACCGTCTTCGTGTAAATATACTCGTACCTAAACACCCTGATTTTTGGCATAGTTTCTCAAAATAATAATCCAAAAAAATCTACCGGCAGATTTTGATTCTACGGCTAAAAATACAGCCATAAAATACCTAATTTTATGCTGTCCGCGCTGGAAAAACAGAATAAGTATTATAATGTGTCCGTCTTCGCCGTAAATGTATCAACTTGTTATTTACGAGCACGAATTTGCATTTGAAAATGTGGATCCGATTTCTTACGGGATACCGCGTGAGAGCGAGTGAGATAGAACATTTGTTTGGATTCAATGGGGCAGTTGCAAAGGTCTGAAATGTTGTGTTTTTTATACAGAAAATGATAGTACTTGATGAGCTGAGAACAATGGTACCTACCTTTGGTTTTTTCATAAGTGTCCTGGTTCCGGAGATACATACGTGTAAAATTGTATAAAATTGTGTGTGTAGTGATGTCACTACGCGGAATTCCCATTTAAAACAATGTATTTCGGGCCAAAATCTCATCTCTGGAACAACGGGACTTGAGAAGAAACCAAAGGCGTCTCTGCTCTCAGCTCATAGTACTTTCATTTTCTTTATAAAAAATTCAGCATTTTAGACCCTTGCAACTGCCCCATTATTTTCGTGGCGTCGCACTAAGGACAATGAGGTCGATACCTACTAACGAATGCCCCTAGAATGCTAGACGTGGAGGGCACCTGTAGGGTGTGGGGAACGGATTGTAATCTAATATATGTAGATGAAAAGCTTCGAAGTTAATTTTCGAAATGTCTTCATCAGATGAGTAGGTATTCCAACTGAAGTCTAAATGCGTTTGGGATTCTGAATAATGAATCGAGACTTAGTAATCTTTCAAATGCAGTTCCCTTAGCCATTGAAGGATATTCGATACACAGCGGAAGCGTATACCAACATTTTTTGCAATAATTACTTTGATGACATAGTGTAAGTATGTGGACTGATGATAATCGTATAATCTCAAGAATTCAAGAATTTTAATTCTGGCACGACTAGAAAAAAAGGAAAACTGGTCAAAATAACTGCATCAAACAGTTTAAATTCCTTGAATGTCTGCAGATATCCCTTGGAAAAAACGGTGGGTAAAATCTAACATTGCTTTAGCTAGAGATTATAGCCTTCCAATTTGTTTTTAGGGAAGTCCATGGATTATTAATTTTGTCCAGTTACTTTTTGTTTTTGTTTTTGTAGTTTTTGACTTGACATTTTTGGAAATATCAGTCCGCATACTTTTGTTTAAAATAATGTTTTTATGTTTTCATTCTATGTTTACTCTAATGTTAGACACCTAGAAAAAACAGATAAATCACCCCCCCCCCCCCCCATCCGTTGGCTAAGGAAACGAAATAAGTCAGATAAACCAGAAAATTTCACCAAATCTTTGATCTGATTCGCAAATAAAGCAAAATGCTTTGTGATGGTTACTGAAGAAAATATGTCTTATCCGAGTCCCCTTCTGTAAGAGTTACATAAGTCCGCACTCTCTCAGATATTGAAGCATAAAATTTCAACTATAAGCATTATAGCCCAAACTTGTGTAAACTGTAGGACAAGTCCGATATCGACCTAATTTCAAAACTTCGTAGCCCCCAGGGCTGCCGTCTTGCGTATAATTAATGTTATTTTTCAATTCACCGATGATTTCACCGGTTGAGATAAGATTACACAGTTCAGTTCAGTGTATGACTGTAATGAACTAAAATACTCTTGTCTGTGATCTTTTCTCAACCGGTGGAGTCGTCGATGACATTAAAAAACTTGCGGATATTTTAATAAATTAACTGAGTTTCCACCGATTAAGGAAAGATTACAGATCAGAGTATTTTCGTGCGTTACAGTCATACACCGAACTGAACTGTGTAATCTTTTCTCAACCGGTAAAATCATCGGTGAATAGAAAAAATAACATTGATTATACGCAAAACGGCAGCTCTGGTAGCCCCTATTGAGACTTTCTTGGACTTTCATTCCTATTTCATTCTTTGGACATTCCTATCGATCTTCTTCCTTTCACTTCTAAGTTGGGGGGGGGGGGGGGGGTTCAAGAATCAAATCACCCCAAAGTATGTTCTTCAGTCCCAAATTATGATTACCCCCCCCCCCCCCGGGCTTAGAAGTGAAATGAAGAAAATGACGGTCAAGTGTTGATTGCTGTTAAAATAATAAAAAGGAAAACGACACAAGCACTAAATCAAATAAATTAAGAAAAACGACTCACTTGCGCGAATAAATTTTTAACATCGGACGCGTTTCGCGCGGGCGCGACCGGGAGTCGCTGACGATGCCCGGCCGTGCCCGCGTGAAACGCGTCCGATGCTCAAAATTTATTCGCGCAAGAGAGTCGTTTTTCTTAATTTATTTGGTTGATTGCTGTGTTGCAAAGTGTGCAAAACTTATTGCTTGCTTATCAGCCAGTGGCGTCGCCGGTCGCGTGCAATCTGGCAACGTAGCTTTCAGTCCATTTAAACTCATGTAAAATACCGTTCGAGGGAGTACACTGAGCACATTTAATAGATCGATCTTTTACACTTGTTTAAATGCACGAAATACGATGTTGCCAAACTGCACGCGACGCACAGTGGAGTGAGTCAATGGGAGGGGGGAGGGGGGTCGGACATGGAATTTCTGACTAGACCGAAAATGTAAATTTTATGGCCTTTGTGGTAAACAAACAAACTTTGAAGGGTGATTCTGGTTGGAAATTTTACAACAAAGCCAATGAAACCACTTTCAAACTGCTACGTTGCGTATTAACAAAGATATGAGCATTTAAAGTCGCCACACCATGCCATGTCCGCCGTCCGGCCTCTCACATTGAATCACTCCATTGTGCGCCGCCACTGTCATCAGTACAGTGCACCAAGGTCTATAAGACAGGATAAAAAATGACGAAAATGAGCGAAAAAAAATCATCAAAAATCATCTTTTACGACCTTTTATGCATTCTTTAAAACTTTACAGTGACGTTTCTAGGCTTAAATATTACTCGTTAAAAGTGTTCACCGTGATTAACATTGGTCTTAGAAGTTTAGTAAAGATAAATGGCTGAGAAATTTACTTGTTGATTTTTGGCCAATTTTTGATGACTTCTCCATTTAAAACTATAGAAAAGTATCGATCGTCAGGGGTCGCAATTGAACCCCGGAACAATCGATACTTTACTATAGTTTTAAATGGAGTGAACATCGATATACCGCAATTCACGAGCTACCACTACACTGCAATAAAATTCTATCAATAAATTAATAGTAAGCATACATTTTACACTGTACAAATTTGATTCTGCTTTCAAATATTTAATTTGTATGTTTTCCTATTTCTTCTGTTGCAGTCTGATGTTAAAAGAGAGAATAACTTGACCTCGCCACCCAACTTCCAGAACTGAACTGAACTTTACGAGCCGCCACTGCTTTAGACCATAGTGCAGAGGTCCAAACGAGTACAGAGAACAGAATTGTAGGACTGTAGATTCATCTCTAACGAAATGCATTTTCAGATGTCTCTGCCAAATTCAAACTTTATTTAAGAAATTTGCTTGGATTCGCTAATTGAGTTCAGTCAGAGGCAACAGGAGTTGCAGCCGCTAGCTCACCAACAGCATCAGTGTCAAGATTTGCGGATGACCTTGATATGACTCAACAAAAAATAAATATTTCACGAATTGATTATGTAATTTGACGAGTGAAGTTAGATCCATGTAATGAAGGAGAAAGCTAAACTTTATACGGAGCATTTTTTCTAAAAAATAATGTTTTAGTGACTCATCAAACGTTCAAATTACACTCTTTGCTGCAGTCGCCGTGAGTCCGTGACCGGGGCTATACTTTATTCACAGTATGTGGGCTTCAATAAATTCGATCAGCCCATGAAAGAGTCTTCGAAACACTGCAGACCGATGAACAATCGTATATCGTAATGCTATAGAGTCGATAATCGTGTACGTGTTATCTTATGGGTGGTGCCATAGACTGTTTTAGTAGAGCGATATATCGTATCGATTGCCGTCCGAGTATTGAGCTATTTCCGTAACCGATATCGAGCGATTATTCTCGTGAATTACGTGGGGGTACGTGCGTTCTTTTAAACAAAATAATCTAACCTCAAAACCTAACTTCACAGCAAAGAGTAAACAAGAGTCGCAATTGAATGGAAGGCCTGCCCTGCGTGGTCAACGTAGATAAGGGATCCGAACGCGGGCTAGCGCGGGCTGGCCTCTGATTGGCTGCAACGGGTGGAGCAAAAATGACTCGGGGTATAGGGAAAATAACACGGGATTTTCGTTCCGGGGCGTTTATCTCGAAACCTAAGCAAAATAGTATCTAAACAATTTATACGAGTCGATTCAGCAGATTTTTCCGAACAATTTGATAGGTCATAAGTGCCACTTTATTGCAAATTCGAAAAGACTGTTTCAGTTTAAAAGTACGCACAATAGTGTAATTACATGCTTGGCGTGTGTTCGAGCAGTGTTTGAGTAACTCACTATTGTGCGTACTTTTAAACTGAAACAGTCTTTTCGAATTTGCAATGAAATGGCACTTATGACCTATCAAATTGTTTGGAAAAATTTGCTGAATCGACTCGTATAAATTGTTTTGATACTATTTTGCTTAGGTTTCGAGATAAACGCCCCGGAACGAAAATCCCGTGTTATTTTCCCTATACCCCGAGTCATTTTTGCTCCACCCGTTGCAGCCAATCAGAGGCCAGCCCGCGCTAGCCCGCGTTCGGATCCCCTTATCTACGTTGACCACGCAGGCCTTCCATTCAATGGCGACTCTTGTTTACTCTTTGCTTCACAGGCTAACGCACAGGAAGAATCGAGAAGGGTTACAGAAAGCGTTCCATATCCGAGGGCCTCTGGTTCCAAATAAACTTTGGTTCAATGTAATTTCCCCGCATGAGCAAATTTTTGAACGGAAATTTTGACTATCAAATCAAAAAATTAATGCGACCTTTTTACAATTATCAATTCTACGTCCTCGTAAGTGCTTAATTATGCCAAGTTCCTGGACTAGTGCCGTAATCAATAAGATATTGTCGATTTAACATTGCATTTGGAGGTTAGAACCCCCCAAAATCCCGTACCAATTCCACAACAACAACAATAACATTTGAGCGATTCCAACCTCCAAATGCATTGTTTAATCTGTAATATCTTGTTGATTTTGGCAGTTTTAGCCGTAGAACCAGGCGTACCTAATTAAGCATTTTCGAGGACGCAGAGTTCACAATCACGAAAAGGTCGCATTAATTGTTTGATTGAATAGCCAAAATTTCCGTAAAAAAAAAAATGCACTTATGGGAAAAATACATTGAATCAGAGTGTGTTTGGAACCAGAGGGCTTCGGACGGCAATCGATACGACATATCGCTCTACTAAATCATTCTATTCCGATAGGAATCCTCCCATCCCTGCAGAAATTCTCCGATAGCTCAGGAGTTTATGGGCGAATTTCCGCAGACATGAGAGGGTTTCCATCGAAACGAAAAACCTATCGGAATGTCATCGCCCATAAGATAACACGTACTCACTGGCGCAACCAGGATCTCTTCCATCTCTCTCATTTCCCATTTGAATGTATAAGTAGGAAAAGGACAGAAAGAGGGGGTTTTATCCCCTTGTCCATCCTTGTCTAACATACGTTTCTTAATGGAGAAAAGAGAGAGATGAAGAAACTCTCGGTGCGCTACTGCACGTACTCGATCATCGACTCGATAGCATTACGATTACGATCGTTCATAATCAGCCTGCTGCGGAATCGAAAAACAAAAAGTTTGAATGATCATTGTTGCATAGTAAATTTCCAAAATTCTTAAATCATAACCTGTAAAACTATTTGTATTGTACTCGTTGAGAATTCTGAGATATCGTCACAGGATACGGTTTCAAAAAAAACTTTCCCGCACATAGATGAATAAATGAGAATATTTAAAATTACTATGGAAGCTCATAAAAATCACCTAATACCAAAAGGTAGGTATGCATGCTACGTTGATATCGGCACATGCCTGATGATAAAGGGGAAAAAAATAGTACCGGCGGAGAAAAAAAAAAATTCCAGACGCACCGATTTGCACAAAAAGGTCACACATTCTTTTTTTGTTTAAATTGATTTAAACTTTTAATTTAACTAACAATGATGAGGAAAGATCGTGCGAATTTTTTCTTTTCTTTTTTTGTTGTGGTTCATGAGGGAGCTGTGGACACGTGCTATGTGCTTCCGTTTCCGTCTTTTTTTAAAGTCGAGAGATTAGACACTGCTCGTCAGTTAAAGTCAAAGATGTTGTTGCACACTTTAGCTGTATAAGCGATTTAACTGTCGATTATGGTGTAAAAACCTCCACAAATAACGATGGCAGCACTAAAAACTTCCGAAACCCACTCCTAAACTCAATAAACGCTTTTATTTGTTCGAGCGTAATGGTGGCTTAGGGCAGTAATAATGGGAGATTTCCATCTAACAATATACTGTCTCTCCATCAAGAAGTGGCCAATAAGAGACGACTTTCATGTGACACCAGTGCCACTAGTTGTCACAGTACCATTCATCGGATGTGGATCACTACTCTAGTGACTAATTACTCTGTGAATCATCTTTGTCAGCATAGAGAGAGTGACGAAATTAAGATAGGAATCTCCCATGATTACTGCCCTCAGCCACCATTACGCCCTCGCAAATAACAGCGTTTATTGAGTTTAGGAGTGGATTTCGGAAGTTTTTAGTGCTGCCATAGTTATTTTTGAAGGTTTTTACACCAGAATCGACTATTAAATCGCTTATAGCAAAAGAGTGAAACTGCCCCATTGCAAGCTACACACCACTGCATTGCTTCTGTATCATTTTAAAACACCGTTCGTAACACAGTAATTAAACACGACGTTTAATCAGTGTAAGTTAATTAAATTGGTCTGAAAAATTAATAAAGCAAAAAATGCGAATTGAGAACAATTAGACTGGAGATCAAACCTCATAAATTACTATACTTAATGTATAATTTAAAATTTTAAATATAACATAAAAAAATTACTTCTGGGGGGGGGGGGGGTTACATTTCCAACGCTGCGCTGTTGTGTTAAAATCTGAGACAATACATCGTTAAAAATAAAATTTATTGAATAAGTTTCCGAACAAAACGGAATAAGTGCTATAAAAGAAAATCGGAAAAATTCAATTCGTAAAGAATCGATTCCTTTGGACTGATCGATGAAGCGAATCAGTTTTTTCCTGAGAGGAGCAAATCGATTCACTGAATCGTTCTTTCATCCTGATGAATCCGCGGAATCGCTAAGGCGCGGAGATCTGTTGGCGTGCGTGGTAGCGCAGCGTGCTCCGTGGGACGTTACACCTAGAGTCCCTTGATGGAAATATTGTATAGGGAGTACCGACACGAGCTCAACGAGTTGTGATTGGTCGTTGGTTTTAGGCTCTCACGGAGTCGAGCAGGAGTCGACGACATCGAAGGCTACACACGAAAGGAGTCGATTCGTAGAGGAATGTATGGGAACGGACCGGAATGCCGGCAAATTCGCCAGTCCACCACTGGTCCACTGTTGAACTTAACCTTCGAATTCGTTCAGGCAGTCGACTAAATCGACTCCTGTCAAAATGCATAAAGCGTCGTGTCGGTACTCCCTATACAATATTTCCATCAAGGGACTCTAGTTACACCGAAAAACTGGTTCATTGTAAACAGAGTTTTGAGATGATGACCGTCATTCCAAATCTACAATCAATTGATCGGGCCTTGCTGGTGTGAGTGCGTGTTATTGATCGCCGTAAGATGCAGCAGGGATTATAATTAATTATGAAAACTGCAGTTGAGATGTTTTTAACAATTTAAAATGGGGGTAGTTAATGATTATTAGTTATTACAGCAGATGTGTACAGATAGTGTTTACCACGACAATTTTTGCGCAACTAACCGCGGTAATTTTCATTTATCTCAGTTGCCGTAAAATGAATGTCGACAGTTTCTTTTCCCGAATTTTTTGCTCAAGCATTAAAAATGTCAAACTTTCAATATTCCAAAATATTTTTATGGAACATTTCTTCAGAAATTTATTGGCCTCAACCGGAAAATTGCAGTTGAATGTTCAAGATAATCTTTTGACTTTTGGGGATAAAAGTTTCCTTAATTTTTTGTTTATTGTTTTTTTGTTAGTTATATGTTTGTAACTATCTGGTTTTAAAGTTTAAACCCAAGCAAAAAACGCGATTTCTCTGCGGCCCAGTTGCAGAGGTTCGTTTGAGCCAAATTATACTCTGCTCAAAGTTTGAGCAGAGTATAATTTGGTCAAATTTAATCCCCGAAAATAGTCATTGAAAGTAAAAACTACCGAGCAGAGAAAGGCCCGGAAACCACTTGTTGGAACGCGTCTCTATACTCTGTTCACGATAAGAAGGCGGGTGAGAATTCAGGTAGTAGTGCACTATTTAGCAACAGTGCGGCTATACCGGCTACTCCAACCCTTCGAAGTGGCTGTTGTTCTTCCGACTTCTCTCTTGGCACGGAGGATTTTTCCAAGAACCGGCAGACTCAAAAATTTACACACGTCCAGTAAAAATTGCGAACGGTCAAAAATACGAAAAAACGGACGAAATTTTCGCCCTAAAGGGCCAAACCTCGTCAAAAATAGTCGACTTTGGATATTGATGACTCTCAGAAATTCATATTTTTCAGTCCGAATTAAATTCAGGATATTTCGTCTAATATAGAATTTCTGAGAGTCATCAATATCCAAAGTCGACTATTTTTGTCGAGGTCTGGCCCTTTAGGGCGAAAATTTCGTCCGTTTTTTCGTATTTTTGACCGTTCGCAATTTTTACTGGACGTGTGTAAATTTTTGAGTCTGCCGGTTCTTGGAAAAATCCTCCGTGCCAAGAGAGAAGTCGGAAGAACAACAGCCACTTCGAAGGGTTGGAGTAGCCGGTATAGCCGCACTGTTGCTAAATAGTGCACTACTACCTGAATTCTCACCCGCCTTCTTATCGTGAACAGAGTATAAGATATTCCAGATAACACGTTGTGTGCCAATGTGTGCGAGAGTAAATACGCGCTCGTGTGTGTATGTGGGGAAGGGGGGCGTCGGATCCGATAGACCCTTAAGTAAGAGACGCAGCCAAACTATAGCTTAAGGCCCTTAAATTGTCTGTGGCCACCAGAAAATTTCGGATACAGCTCGGCCTTGCTGTGGAGTCTCGCTCTTCCACTTTTCAAGGAGTGGGGGCAGCAGCGAGAGACCGTCACACTGTAGTCTGAGATCGAAAATAAGTGGCCAAAAATCAGTGGAAACCAGTCATGAAAAAAACATAATTTTCGACCTTTTAAGCTTTGTTTTAAAACTTTCTAGTTGGACCTCTTGGTTCTAATTACTAGTTTATAGGGTTCTCTGTGATTAAAATTGGTCTGCGGGCCGATCATTTACTTCATCGCTAAACCGATCAATAAGACTGTCTATGAGTGATTTTATTGGTCGAAAATTGTAAAACTTAGCCGTTGCTATGGTAACCATCGTTATAGTGTCCGTTTTTTAAAGGTTACTCATGAAAAGCCTTTATAAAACGAGACTCTTACCGATGGTTACCATAACAACGGTCAAGTTTTACAATTTTCGACCAATAGCATTACTCATAGACAGTCTTAACGATCGGTTTAACGATGAAGCAAATGATCGGCCAGCTGGAAAGTCTATTATAGAGAACTTTATGAGAGCTTCACATTCTGAATTTTGGCCTCTTTTTGACGATATCAGACCATAGTGCGTCAGTCTGTGTCGACTGCGTTCAGAGATTCTCAACATCTTCATTCCGCACTCATGCCACACATTATAACATTCTGCCATGCTGCGCATACATTATAAGTGGCGATAGCCACCCCGGTCAAGTTTAAAACCCCAGAAGCAGTTGGCTAGCGGGACCACTTATATTTTTTACGAACATCGCGAAAAAGGCTCTGAGCAGGATTTCTCGCATGTTCGGTTAAATACCGCTTATACCGTCGCTCAAAACCCCATAACCCCCTATATGGCCAGAACGGGCCCAAAAAGATCTATCAGATGGTATGAATTGATTTTTGATTCATGGTTCAAGCAAAAATAAATCTTTAGAAAACCGTCTTTTTTACGGTTCAATTTTGAATCGACCGCCAAAACCAATTATTCAATAAGTCACTCCACAGAGTAAACGCCTGCACAAAACCCTAGATAACCATATATTGATAGATTCAGAATGACTGGGAGATGATACTTCCGAAGAGTTTGACTTATTTCATTCACTTGTAAGGAAATAAACTCGAAAATAAGCATGGGCCAATCAGACCACCCTTCAGTGTTGCCACAGACCGAAGCCTGAAACAAGTCCACACCATCACCGCTTGACACCAGGGACAAATCAAATCACGTAACACTGCATAACATCAACAACGGCTAAGTATCTTTATTCTGACATTTGACCCACGGTTTTCGTTCGAGTTTTAACAATTAATGACTGTCAAACGGGCCAAAGTAACTTAAATGGCTAAAACAGTAGCAAGAAATTCTTCAATAGTGTTATTTCTGTGATGACGGTACTTTCAGTTTCAAGCCGTGAAATTCGAGTTCGAAGCTCATGACCTAACCCAATTTATCACCCTAGAGGGGGCAAAAGTTAATAGTAGTTGTTTCCAGTTGATTTGCATTGTAAACTTGTTCTCTTGCTTTTGTCATTTTCTTGTGCCAATTTGATGGTGTGTGAGAGTGCGATACTATTTCATCAGTTCATCCGAGTCCCACCTGAATCTTATAGGCTTATCTGAAATGTAAGATAATTCGGTGCAGTCCCACGTAGCCTACGAGTCCCATTATTTCTGCGCCAGAATTTCTAGCCTGATTGAATTATCTCTCATGTCCCTGTGTTGTGTAGGTACTTTGATTTATTTCAATTTCTTGTTACACTTCAATGATTACGGAAGAAAACCGCGTACAATCACAGTGTATTCCGTCTCCACACCGGTAGTGTACACATTCCAGTTTGAGAGGAAACATGTAGGCAAGTACATAGCTCTTGGTTTGCTGGTGTAACATCCAGCTAGTGTCCTATTTTGAAACCTGATTTGCAGTAAATGGTGGTTTTGATTTGTAGATTATCATTTGCGGAACTCAGTTCCAAAGCTAAATCATCGATGGAACTCAGAGCTGCGGAAACTTTTTTCGGAAATTTGCAAGCTCCCAGTGTGGGTATGGTGAGCATCTTGTAGTGATTTAAAATTTACTTATAGTTGTTCCTTTGCAAGATGCAACTCCTTATTTTCATGAAGCAGTAGATGTGTTCAAGCTGTATCTAGCTTACAGCGTCAATTACTGCGGTAAGTCATCAATCTGATCTAAATGTTGACATTTCTGGCCATGCAACAACTTTAGTAAAAAGTACAAATTACAGTTGGAGAGCAAGAATGTAGGTATTTATCTCTTGATGCTCGAGTGAAACAGCCAACTTATGTTCTACTTTGAAACTTGATTTGCAGTAAATGGTGGTTTTGAGTCTTAGACTATCATTTCCGAAACTCAGTTTTAACGTTAATTCATTGGTGGAACTCAGAACAATGGAAACTATTTTTTTGGAATTGCAAACTTTAACTGTTGGTAGGTATGTACCCTGTGGTGAATAAGTACTGATAAAAAATTGCTCACTTTTGAAACCTGATTTGGGGTGTAATCAATCCAAAAAACTACAGAGGTATTGTTTGCGGTTTGCACATACATTGTTCTCAGCAACCAGCAACACCAATTTCTCATGCCAGTTTCTTCATTGGTGATAAAGTTATTTTATGCTGGACTGGAAAAGGTTGTCTTAGCCTCAAGAGTGGGTCAAGGCTTGCATTCCACTAAAAATCAAACTCTAGCTGCGTGGAAATTAAATTGCGCAGATATTACTCATGAATTTCATGCGCAGATTTTTTGTCAGGCGTAGTTGAAATAATGTCAGTGGCTATGGACCCATTCTCACTGTTATTAAGTTTAGATAAATGGCTTTCAAAGCCAGCGGACCCTTCATCTACTAACCTTGCCAGTAACAATGCTAAAATGCCTTTTCACCTGACATGGCGTAGTCAAATAAGTTAGCTATAAACAAAGACTTTCCATTCTGTGTTGAGTGCTTGTCGCACTGTGTCTGTACTCTTTAGAATAGCAGTGCGTACCTACAGGCAATTAGGAAGTTCAAGTACAACAATAAGAAAGTTAAAATTTACCACAAGGCTCATACCTACCACCAACAGTAAAAGTTTGCATTTCCAAAAAGTAGTTTCCGCTGTTCTGAGTCTCATCGATGAATTAACTTTAAAAACACAAATGATAGTCTTGGAATCAAAACCACATTTTACTGCAAATCAGGTTTCAAAAGAGAACATTAGTTGTTTGTTACACGAGCAAACCAAAGAGACAAGTATTTGTTTTCTCTCCAACTGCAATCTATTCACTACGTATGGAGAGACGGAGTCCGCTGTGATTGTGCACAGTATCCTCTGCTCTAATTGGAGTGCAACAAGAGATGGAAGTGAATCAAGTACCTATTTACGCAAAACAATGACCTTAAACTTGGAGGATAACTCAATCAGGCAAGCAATTTTGGCATAGAAATGATAGGACTTCACACAATCATTTTAGACTTTCGATGAACCTGTGATTCATGCGGGACTCAAATGCACTCTTATTAATAAGTACCTATTTATCTTTAAATAAAATACAATAGTAATAATACAGCACATCATTATTGTTTGGACTGTATGAGCCATTAATATGCCAACCTCTAAAATTTTGTTTATAATCATAATGAAAATAATAATGTTGTTGTTGCTTTTGAATATTGGCTCGTGACTTGATATAAGTTCACGATCAGGCTCATAGAGTGAGCCACAAATCAAACGCTTCTACAGTGACTCTTGAGATTCACACTTTTGGGGTTTTTAGCTGTTGTCCATTTTGCCTGCCTCACAAATCACAAAATTATGGTATTGTGAGGTATTTCAGGACGTGCTTTTGAGGCACCACGGGGGCATTGCAGTGGTGCGCCAAGGGGGGGGGGGTGTTCCCTTTCTTCGGGCGGCAAAATTAGGGTGAACAAGTAAAAAAAAAAAATGGAAAAAAAGGGTTATCTCTAGCAATGTATTTCCCAAAGGTAGCAAAATCAGTGGGTACTTACAAGCGAAAAAAAGTATTCAATTTCATAATTTTGAAGGGCGGTCAAATTGCAATCTTTTCTCCCCCCTCCGGAAACCTCGGCACGCCCGTGGGAGGCAGCCATGATTTTATTGATGAAAATATCTTACCGACAATTTCATACAGGCAAGTTTGTTTGCCTCGTTTTTTTTAACATAAAAAGCTAAAAAAAAAAAAAAAAAGCTAAAAAAAAAAAAAAAAAAAACAGATGCACCTGAAATTGGTTTTAAACGAAAGTGCTAGTGTTTCAGAGTGGCTCTGTAGGTACAGAATTCTGTGTAACTGTTTCTTCAAGGATATTACGCCATTAAGAAACGGACACATGACAGAAACAAGCGACATTTACTCACCTGGACAGTTGTACTAGAATTATGTGTCCAGATAACCACTCTGAAACACTTGCTTTTTTGTTTAAACCAATTTCCTCTGAATTAATCATAATTTTGGATGTGAGGTTGAAACAAACGAGGGCAAGCAAGCTAGAATCAATCTAATGGTTTGTTTATTTTCTTACCTATCAATACATTTTATTTTGCATGCGCGCTGGCAGAAAAGGGGCAGACCGGGAAACCCCCCCCCCCCCCGAAGAATTTGGAAAATTCAATGGATAGACATAACCAGGACAGAGTGTCCTAGAAAGAAAGAAAGGGTTGAACTGACATTGCTGTGTAGAGGGATGATTACTTTGTCACTCATTCGTAATCTGTTGCATATTCATAATATAATAATAATAAATAAATAAATTTATATTCGAGCTATTGTCAGCTTCAAAACACGCACAGCGAATAAACGGCGAGGATAAGGTCCAACTACTATGCAAATGGAGGAGGCTGCCCTCAAAGTGTAACGTGGTGGATGGTCGAGCAATCGGAGTGAGGAGTGATGTGTTTGCTCGTCTCCGTGTGTTGCTATTGGTATCGTTGCAGTTGAAGGCGCATCTTGCTCCCTTCCGCTGTAGCGAGTCCAGTGGTTCGACACCCTGGGACGGGCGACCGCAACGCTCCCCACCAACCTGTTGTAACGAGTATCCACTCTTCGTCGGACGCTTGCAAATGTAAGTTCGTTGTACTTTTTGAAAGGGGTGGGCTCCGGCCCATTCCATGAATTTAATTTTATTTGTGAAAATTCCTTTTTATTTCTAATACGGTCAAAGTTCTCCTTCCTGTTTCGCCTTTTTCGTAAATCGTTAACAAATTGTTTCGTTTCTTTATTTCTTTCAAATTGTTTTTTCTGTGGCCGGTGAGTCACTCGTGCTCTGGGATCTTTTAGTGAGATTACCGTGTCACAAAAGGAGAACACTGCTAATTGAAAGCACGTGAAAAAAGAATCTATTAGAGCACTGAACACATTGGTTTCTGTTTCTGCATACCTTTACTTTCACATTCAGCATACCTATGTTTTATTTCCTTCTCATAATGAGGCATCATAAATTATTATCATATTCATTGGTTTCTCTCTGGGAATTATGAGATTAGACCAGCAGTACTGAAACTAGCTGTTTTCTAAGAGCAGAAATCAGTCACTCTGCGCTCACTTCAGAGGCGGCTTTTGCAATCTGGCAACACTTCATTCAGTCCCTTCAAAGTCATGAAAAGGGTAGAAATATAGGGGCTGCACAGCGCACTCTCTCAAATCAATATTTCACAAGGGGTTAAATGAACGAAATGCATCGATGCCAAAATGCACGCGCCGCCTCTGACTCTGTCGTTGCTCAAAGAATGCCATGAAAAAAAAAAAAACAAAACAAAACAAAACAAAACCTTTGACTACAAAATCAGCTTGATATGTCACAAAAAAATCCAAAACCCTCTGGGTTTAAAAAAAAAAGCCGGTCTAGTTTAAAAGAACTTTTTCTCAGGGATTGATACAAAAAAAAAAAAAAAACTAAAAAACAAAAATCTGCTCCTAAATCTGATTTAAAAAAAAAAAAATGCTAATGATATGTGCTGCGATCAAGTCTCAGGTTCTGTTTCATCTTTCTTCAAGATTTCTTGTGACCACAGGTGTCATTTTGGGCTTTACGTAGCGTTTTACCGTCCAAACATTGAAATTCGGTCGTGTGTGTGTGTGTGGGGGGGAGGAGGGGGTCTGCCAATATTAATCGCTGAAATACGTTTGATATCCGATGCGATCAAGTCCCAAGTGCACTCTCTTCCTACCACTTTAATCTAAGGTGCCCTTTAATAATGGGGGGAAAAAAACTTGAGCCGGCAATTTTTTTTGCTTCCTTCGTCTATCCCGTTTCAATTTCACATCGTATCGTCGACCCGTGATTCATTAAATGAAAAGGTAGACAAAGATTTTACCAGTCTACTCTACAATTTGTAATAACTGTAACATATTATGGCTTTAAAGAAAACGAGTGGAAGATGGCCTACCTATACGAAACCGTTGATGAACAGAGGATATGCTATCCCCAGTATAAATGGTCCATACTGGTCCACAACCAATTCTCCATGTAGTATGGATGTATGGCTATATCGGAGTGACGCTTAATGGAGTATTGGTTATGGACCATTTAAACATCACGGCTATGACTCAAATGGTACAATGAATATCCTTGAGTACTATAAATTCTTGTAATAAACTTAATTACTTAAGAGCACCTTGAACCAAAAAAGGCAAAAATGAACATTTTGATACCATAAATGGTCCTACTTCTCTCGTGAACAGAAAAATGTTATATGGTCAACGATCATACTTACAATAACTCATAATTAGCATTCACTTGAATCCACTTTTACTTAATTTGCATCGGGAAAACGCAGTTTAACATTCCTCCGTAGATCAGCGCTGGTATCAGCAAAGGAATAGGAGCAAAAAAATTGCCGGCTCAAGTTTTTTTCCCCCCATTATTAAAGGGCACCTTAGATTAAAGTGGTAGGAAGAGAGTGCACTTGGGACTTGATCGCATCGGATATCAAACGTATTTCAGCGATTAATATTGGCAGACCCCCTCCTCCCCCCCCACACACACACACACGACCGAATTTCAATGTTTGGACGGTAAAACGCTACGTAAAGCCCAAAATGACACCTGTGGTCACAAGAAATCTTGAAGAAAGATGAAACAGAACCTGAGACTTGATCGCAGCACATATCATTAGCATTTTTTTTTTTTTTAAATCAGATTTAGGAGCAGATTTTTGTTTTTTAGTTTTTTTTTTTTTTTTTGTATCAATCCCTGAGAAAAAGTTCTTTTAAACTAGACCGGCTTTTTTTTTTAAACCCAGAGGGTTTTGGATTTTTTTGTGATACATACATACATGTATGTACTAGCAAACGCAAAAGTTTTGACAGTCAAGAATGCCCAAGGAGAGAGCAGAATAAGGTTGCTTTGCGATTACACGGGGATTCGCCACTCATCTCCCATTCTTTGACTGCGCTAAAACTTTTTCGTCTGATAGTACATTATACTCCGATGACCGACTGCTCCTGATGCGTTCTGGATCACGGTGCTGCGCGGGCGCGGGCGGCGCGGCACCGCGTACTGCGACACTTGCTGAACTTGAATGCGCAGCGTCATTGATTAAGTGTTTGTTGAGGTAGGTGTTTAATCAACTTTAGCACGGTTTTTTGAGTGACGTGAGGTTATTTTGATTTTCGAGTTTTTTCTTCAATAATTTTTTTGTTTTTGAGCGGCATTCATTATTATTATTATTTTTTTTTTTTTTTTTTTTTTTTGCTGCCGAGGAACGCTTTTATAGCCATCTTCTCCAATGGTCGAGAGGAGTATGAGAGATACCTCCACTCCAGAGTGGCGCTACTCACCGAAACTCCTTCCGCTCAGGCTTCTGTATACAAAACAAAAGCACCGAGCCGATTCCCTCAGCCAGCTGGAACCCCCGTTAGGCACAACCACGTTCACTTAAAATATGCTTTTGATAAAGGCAGTGCCAGGTGCCCGATAAAGTGCTACTGATAAAATCAGGGAACACACCCACCGTCCCACCATGCTGAACTACGCTCTTCCTCTACGCCTGCAGGCCAATTCTGAACAGTCGAATCGTCATCGCATCGGATCGAGTCGATGATCGGAAGCAGTGAGTGGCGAGCGCAATGGATCTCAATTTAAGGCAGTCAATAGTGCCAATACGCGCTACGAGGATTATTCACTCAAATATTCAGAGACATTGGCATCGCGTGTATTCGGCAATGCTTCATTTCGTCCCTATAAATCCATGCGAAGTATCGATTTGAGGGAGTGAACTGTGCACCACCAATAGCTTTCGACCTTTTTAAAGCGTTTAGATGGACAAAATTCAGCGTTGCTATTGACTGAGCGCGGCGCGACGCCACTGTTCAGAAACTCCTCGTAGAAAAAACTTTTTGTTCTCTACTGCCCAAGTTGAGAAGTAAGTTGAACGGCAGAAAAATTATTAAAAATCAAAAGGTATGTACTATAGGTAATAGGTCTGTTGCATTGGTACAGCTGTAGATAGGAGACAGGTCTGTTCTAGTGTACAATATTTTGAAAATTACGTTGAGAGAGATCATTAGAGAGTTCCAAAATTGACTCACAAACTCAATATATATGCACTTAAAAAAAAAATTCACGTTGGCAGTCAAATGAGCAGGTCACAATAGAGGGGGGGGTGTCTATCTATATAATCGCCTATTTTATATGCTGAGAAACGAGATTTACCATAGAGAAAGCAGCCATCAGATGGGGCTCCCCCATTGTGACCAGATCATTTGACCGCCATCTTAGATTTCTGTTTCTGTTCTGTTAGATTTCTACTTATAATGAGTAATTCAATCAAGCTGCATCTCCCAAAAGCGCCGCGCCGGGAATCAATGTATCTGTTATTAGATAACTGTTCCTACATAACGGCGCTGTTTTTGCATAACCCGTGAATTGAAGGCTCATAAGGATCACCTTTGACGAAGTCACTAAATAAGTCGCTGTTTCGGAGGCCTTCCGCCCTTCCCCCTATGGATGGGGGTTCGGGTTTCGGGTATACACCCGTTAAAAAATAACGCTGTATTAAAAGAGGCAGGTTCCTAGGGACTCTATCTCCTCCCCCGCACGGAAAAAAAGAATATTGTAATTTACCATTCGCATAGCTGATTTTGGCCCCTACCAGAGTTAAAATAAACCTGACCAGAGTTATGGAACATTTGACCAGGAATTAGGTCAATTTCACTTGATACCTGGTCAAATGTTTCATAACTTTGGTCAAGTTTATCTTAACTCTGGTGGGGGCCAAAATCAGTTATGCGAATGGTAAATTACACCATTTTTTTCCGTGCGTCCTCCCGCGCATGAGAACTAAAATAATATAAGCTCCCGAAATACACCGTGTCTCAATAATAAAATGTATTTATAGCCACGTATCCAGCCGATTTTTTTTCTTTTTCAAAATTTGCAAGCGTCAAAAAGAAACCGAAAAAAATGCAGCGAAAATACAGCAGTAAATTAGTGAATATCATCAAAAAGATTTGACGGCAAGACTATGTAACTTGAGCGGAAAAAGTCGAGCAAACTTGTAAGGGCGTTAATATAATTTTCCATTGAAAGACATGAAAAGTTGCGGCGGACGTTAAATGTAACAAGAAAGAGAAAGGAAATGAAGAAAAAACCATACAATGTTCATAAACTATGCAAAGCAGTTTTCATTCAACAATAATTATAATGGGTCGAGTTGGTGAACGTGATTTTCCAGTTCTTTTGGTGAGGTCAGTTTTCTTCCCATATAAAATGAATATAGAGCTTTAAAAACAAAATAAAAAAATACAAATATAAAATATCCTGTTGAAAAATTAGTGTTTGCGTCTCGGCGTCTAATTAAGTGCATCTATCTATTTTTCAAGGAAAACTTTTCATGACAACTTTAATTCTTTAGTGACTTGTTACAGTTCGGTCACTTGGTGACTATTTGACATGCAGTGCATGGTGGCTCGTGCAATTTGGCAACAATGTATTTCGTCTATTTAAATCTCTACATATGTTCAACAAACGAATGTTGATAAAGCGCTGCTTCACTATCAAATCGATTGTTTTTCATAGAATCAAATGTAAAACGAACATTGTTGTCAAATTGCATGAGCCACCACTGATATAAAATGTTCGATTATGTGCATAGTATATGTATATTCTCCCTTTATTTTAAAAGATGTCCGATAACGATGTCATCTGACGGATGTCTGTTTATACCTCGCCCCTAGAAATCACGTGATTTTGCTCGGACATCGACAAGGATGTCGTTCAGATGACATCGAAGACCGCCATCGGTCAGAATATAGGACGGCAGGACGGCTGATGTGTCGGTCATGTTTTACAGGTAATTTTTACATTATCTAAGCGAATTTTTAAGATCGAACACATTCACTTTTTTTTAATAGAATCGTTGCCAACCTTGCGCGAGAACCAGTGTTGTCATTCATGTTAAATATTGCCAGAATTTTCCATTTAACTCTACGTAAAATTTTGATGATTTCTGTCGTGAATGGCAACACTGACGAGAACAATGCGGATAACGCCATATTTGAGGAAACTCAAATGTGTTTTTAGGTGTTTTCGGGGCATCGAAGGCATCAATTCGATTTTTCACCTCCGGACGTGAATTCAAAATAGAATTGATAAAGTCGAATCTTCGCAATCGAATATCATTCACCGTCGAATGATGTTCGATGGATTTGCATTTTATTTTTATGATATTCGATTGTTTCGTTTGTCTCACCAGAGACCGTTGAATTTAAACAATTGGAAATTTCGAATTCACCTCCGGAGGTAGATTCGATTTCGAATTGTTGCAACCGGTGTCAGAAATTTCATCTTCTATCCTTTTTGACTACTTTCGCCACGATAATTTCAGAAATGACGAACTTTTCGAAAAAAGTTTATTGTGCAGACCATGCGTAGAAGTCATTTTCCTATGGGACGAACATAGTTTTAGCTTCGAAAACGCTAGTTTTTTTTTTTTTTTTTAAAAATGGCAATGTCCTTCAGAGCTGATTTAGAGGTTATGTTATGGAATGTTATCACCGCAGTTTTCAATTTCACGCATTCAGAAGTTCATTCTCGACTCTCATCGGCTAGATTTTTTACCGATCAGCGGCATCAGTTAGCAATTATCAATTCTTGCTAATGATATTCGATCGCTAAAATTTGCTTTTATACCATCGATGCCCCTATCAACTTGATAAACTGAAAAAAATAATCGGAAGGAGATTTCTGTCATAGGTTGGGTTGGTAATGTTCATCATATTTGATCGCGAAAACGTCCCTGTCACAGATTTTAGTAACCTGGGCGTGAATCCAAAAAAGTGGGTTTCAAAAACCGTAACCTGGTCAGGTAATTCATAACCACAGATGATGGGCACCCGGTTGATTGTATACAGTAACAAGGTGACGGAAGCAGGTCACTAAATAAAATTTATACCTTATTATGGGGCAACTGTTATGAAAATGAGGAATCAAGATGAAATACTTTTTTATAAACTACAGATTTTCGAAATAGTGTTCCAAATATTATAAATGAAGTGTGGCCGAATGCTTTCCGGTCATGATTATAGACTGTTGATCGTTCATAATGTTAGGTAGGTATCGTCACGACTTTCATCAATAATCGGCTCGGCGTTTTGTTTATTGCTTTTCAACCGGCCGGTGTGCATCTAATTTCGTCTACCGATTAGTATACCTATAGTTAATATCCTGCGCTCATAAAGTAGATTCAGCTGCGTCAAACGGAGGAAACGGCCAGCGGCGGCTCGTGCGATTTGGCAACCGTGGTTTCCCTCCATTTAAATCTATGTAAAACAATCGATTGCAGGTGAAGCGCTGCTTCACTGTCAAATCGATTGTTTAACATAGAATCAAATGGAGGGAAAACACTGTTGCCAAATCGCACGAGCCGCCGCTGGAAACGGCTATTTTTTTCTTTCTTCTTTTTACACGGTAGTACAACTTAAAAAATGTCCACAGAAGGCTCTCTTCCAGATAATATTGATATTTTAGGATCTTCAGATAGAGTGCCAAATTTTGCGATTTTTAAGGTAATTCCTCACCTGTCTGAAGGTAGATTCTGCGGCTCAATACATACAGCGTAACTAGCTAATCACTCATTGAAAAATCGACTTTAAAGGCTTACCATTTTTTTTCTGAAAGCATTAATCAAAATGGGCGTCCCTATACAGGAACTGCGTAATTTTTAATTCAATTTTTGATGCCAAATTTCAACATAATACTGGCCCTAAACTGAGAAAAAATTTAGGTAATTTAACAGTCTATTGTTAAAAATAGTGAGTACAAACTCATTTGTTGATTTAACTAACCATTTTTTTGATTTCACAATCCGATTTGTTAATTCAACAATCCAGAAAAGTAAATTTACAAGCCAAACCGGTAAATCAACAATCCGATTGGTTAAAGCAGCAATCTGGATTGATGATTTAACAACAAATCGGATTGTAAAATCATAAAAATGGTTAATTAAATCAAAAAATGAGTTTTTACTCACTTTTTTTTTTTTTTTTTTTTTTTACAAAAGACTGACAAATTACCTAAATTTTTTTCTCAGTATAGATGGACCGAGAAATCATTTTGGCAGAATATAAATGCCCTCTGTAGGGGCGTTTTATCATGTAGTAAAAACGTCCAACAATAAAGTCTAATATTTTGCCATAATTTCGATGCTTGATTTCTCTGTCCATCTAGGACCGATATTGTTAAAATTTGGTTTAAAAAATTGAAAAAAAAAATTGCGCAGCTCCTATGACGACGCCCCTTTCGATTAATGCTTTTTCAGAGGGAAAAAACCTTCAAAGTCGATTTCTCAAAAAGTGACCAGTGGCGCTATCTATTGAGACAGAATATTACTTTAGACTAGTGAGGAATAATCTTAAGAACGTATTAGCTACGCTTAGCAACGTCGCACAGTTAACGAAACATGGCGTTTCCTGGACAAAATTTTAAGAATAAAAATCAAGAGCCTTTAAACACTAAAGGGCGAAACAACTTGAAAATGTATGTGAAATTGTTCATTTCAGAGCTTAAAATGAGTAAACTAACATGGTTTTCGCAAGAAATAACGCACGCAAAAACAAGTTTTACAGCAAAAAACAACTACTTTTGCATGCCCGGAAAAAACAATACTCCGATCCGGTGTGCGCCGGTGTAATTCAGGCTGCAAAAATTGGTGTTTCTCATCTTCAACCGAGAACTTGGTCGTATTTTTTTTTTTTTTTGTCAGGTTAAAAAGTAAGTGGGAATATTGTCGAGGAATTGAAAAGAAGCTTTGTGCGAGGTGATTTTTTTGTGTCTCTTGTCTCGACGCTATCACCTTGATATCCCTGTTCAGTCGAAAATTGTGTCCTCAAATCAAAAGTAATGTAAAATCACAGACATTCGCGAGACAAGCAGAGCGAGATGAAAACTTTAAAATAAGAGTGTGATTGAATTTATGGGTTTACGGTAGTGTTGCCAGGTTTACGACGTACGGCTTTAGGTGTCGCTCGAATTTTGGCAACATCGGCGTAGTTTGTCCATTTAAACCCGTGAAAAACTAATTTCAAATGGATCTGTCACGAAAAATTTTCCAACAAACTTTAAAGGTTAAAAAAAGTGAGGCAAACAAACCGACCCTGTGTGAAAATGTCCAAAAAAGATTTCTATCATGGCTGCCTCCGGGCAACTTTGCATTGTGTCCATTGAAACCCACATGAAAGGTCGAATGCGAAGGTGTTCACTGAACACCCGCAATAGTTCGATCTATTCCATGGGATTAGATGGACGAGTTGTAACGTTGCCAAATTGCACGCTACGTCGCGCCGTTGGAATACACCAAGGTCCATATATTATAAGGTCTGGCTGGTAGCGCCAACTCAGGAAATCCAAAGTTTGGGAACCCTTATTTCCCGAGTTTGCCGCCATCTTGAATTCAGCGAGGATGTTTGTTTACATTGCGCACGTTCCCAAAATTTGGGTCATCAGAGGGAGCCAAAAGCTACCGGCCAGAGGGCCAGACCAATGAGCGATAACTTTAGAGTGGCACATCAAGGAACGTTCCGCTGGTTCACTGTTGTCACCTAGGGTGCCGCCATCTTGTCGTAAAAATCGAGTTTGAGGTTAAATTTCGTAGGTA
The DNA here is from genome assembly GCA_011764245.1 of Trialeurodes vaporariorum. NCBI lineage: Eukaryota > Metazoa > Arthropoda > Insecta > Hemiptera > Aleyrodidae > Trialeurodes > Trialeurodes vaporariorum. The sequence continues at coordinate 10,014,481 of VMOF01000002.1, read as the reverse complement.
GTTTCCGGTCGTTTCGTAAACAAACTCGGGCATCGCCGAAAACGACCTACAAAATTTAACCTCAAACCTTGGAATCTGCCGTCCAAAGTCCGCTTTTTCCCGGGATTCCTTCTACCCTGTGTGGCACAAGGTGGACCAGCCCGCTGCAACTCTAAAGTTATGGCTCATTGGGTCAGACCTTATAATATATGGTCATATGGATCTTGGAATACACCGCTTTTTAACCTCAAATCATAGGTACATATATAGATACAGGAATTTCTCTTTCTATCTCTCTCCATCCATTTGAACGCGTCGTAGAAAAGGACGAAGACATCAAGATCTAATGTCACGTGATGGTTCCATTTCCTATCTTTTTCTAACGCCCGGTGTTCAAATGGAAAAGGAGATAGAGGGAGGAAGACAAATTCCTGTGTCCACCCATGCCTTAAATCTGGCAACATTGATTCACGAGTTGTTGAGCAGGAGACGAATGTGATCCGCTTTGAATATTTAATTATTGATGTGTAAAAATGAGTTTATAACAGTGGAACGCATGCAATTTTTGTCAACGAGGAAATTCTCGACCAAATTTCAATGTAGGTTCATGGTCAAGACACCAAGAAACGGTGCAACTCAACGGAGAGGAAGCAACCGCGGCGACGAAACTATATCACAAGTGTTTGCCAATCATAGACTAATTAGTCTATATTACTAGAATGTAGACTAAAAATGTGGACCCTGAAACGGAATGATTGTTTTACAACCGAAGACTTGTAAAACGTGTAAAATGTGCGTCTCGCGAGCCTCTCCACATAAACTGCCTAAACTATTTCCGTACGCAACATAATTGCTTGTATAATTCTTTTTATTGCACAATAAGTAGTTCAGAGTATTGGCGTCAACTTGGTGCGGACGGATTTAAATATACCTATGTTGAAGCAGTGGCGGTTCGTGCAATGTGGCAACAATGTATTCTCTCCAATCAATCCATCCTATAGGTTAAACAATCGAATAGGTCTATTGCAAACTCTTGCTACAACGATTAAGAGTGAATAATCTAATGTAAAATCACCTTAAAAGTCCATTGGTGGCATCAGAAAGTCATAAAATGCTATAATAAACTCACAAGAGGCGTTTAATGAAATCCAAGATGGCGGAGAAATATAGAGCAATTTGTATGCATGCACCACGAACATCCACCAAGGATGGCCAACTTTGACTACCTCACTGGAGGTATGGAGGTTACTTGTTTGTTTACGTTTTGATTGGTTTGTGATCAATATTGTAAGGTTGGCTATTCTTGGATGTTCGTGGTGCATGCATAAAAATGGCTCGATATTTTTCCGCCACCTTGGATTTCATTAAACGCCTCTTGTGAGTTCATTATTGCATTTCATGATTTTCTGATGCCACCAATGGACTTTTCAGGCGATTTTACATTACATTAAACACTCTTAATCGTTTTAGCAAAAGTTTGCAACAGACCCATTCTGCAGGAGTTCGAAATAAATTGAATTCATACAGGGTGTCCGAGAAATGAATTCACACTTTTGCTGTGAGCGCCTGGCTGATTGCAAAAATCTGAAAAATTCAGGAATAATCTATTACCCCTAAGCGACTTCAGAGAAAATATCGGGGGGCTCCCACCCCCCTTAAGGGGGGGCGTAGGCCCCAAAATGTACCCCGTGTTGCCAATATATCGCATATTTCAAATGGCAGGGGGTATTTTTTATTTCATCATTCAAAAGAGCTCAAAAAACTGAGTAATTTCGTTTTTTCAGATTTTCGGTAGCCCCTCTCAAAACAAAATGGCGGCCAAATAGCTACCCCATACTTTAGAGGCCCACAACTTCAGTTTGAATCAATATTTTTTCAAAAACTAAAATTTTTCTGAATCCTCAGAACGTCCTCTTTCCAATAATGTGCCACACTTTATCATTTGGTGGAAAAAAAATGGGGCGCGGAGCCCCCCCAAAAATTTTTGAGTTTGGGGGGCTGTAGCTCAAAAAAGTCAAATGTAAAGGAGAGTCGTGTTGTACATCAATCGAAAGGTCTCAAAAAAAGGAAGAATTTGGCGCAAACCCGAAGTCGCTACAATGCGTCTATTCAAAATGGCGGCCATTTAACCATTTGGGGGTGGGGGACCGTCCCCCCCAAATAAAATCCCTCCATCGAGTGATACACCAATCGAAAGGTCTTGGAAAGAGAAAGAGAATGGCGCAAACCGGACGTCAATACGATGCTTGCATCCAAAATGGCAGCCGGTTAAAGTTTTTTGGCTATAGGCCTGCAGGCCGCAGGGTCATAAGCCAAAAAACTTTGACCGTCCGCCATTTTGGATGCAAGCATCGTATTGACGTCCGGTTTGCGCCATTCTCTTTCTCTTTCCAAGACCTTTCGATTGGTGTATCACTCGATGGAGGGATTTTATTTGGGGGGGACGGTCCCCCACCCCCAAATGGTTAAATGGCCGCCATTTTGAATAGACGCATTGTAGCGACTTCGGGTTTGCGCCAAATTCTTCCTTTTTTTGAGACCTTTCGATTGATGTACAACACGACTCTCCTTTACATTTGACTTTTTTGAGCTACAGCCCCCCAAACTCAAAAATTTTTGGGGGGGCTCCGCGCCCCATTTTTTTCCCACCAAATGATAAAGTGTGGCACATTATTGGAAAGAGGACGTTCTAAGGATTCAGAAAAATTTTAGTTTTTGAAAAAATATTGATTCAAACTGAAGTTGTGGGCCTCTAAAGTATGGGGTAGCTATTTGGCCGCCATTTTGTTTTGAGAGGGGCTACCGAAAATCTGAAAAAACGAAATTACTCAGTTTTTTGAGCTCTTTTGAATGATGAAATAAAAAATACCCCCTGCCATTTGAAATATGCGATATATTGGCAACACGGGGTACATTTTGGGGCCTACGCCCCCCCTTAAGGGGGGTGGGAGCCCCCCGATATTTTCTCTGAAGTCGCTTAGGGGTAATAGATTATTCCTGAATTTTTCAGATTTTTACAATCAACCAGGCGCTCACAGCAAAAGTGTGAACTCATTTCTCGGACACCCTGTATATATATATGTATTTACACTCCCCAAGATATCGATACTTTTTATTGATTTGAATGGCAAACAAGCATGGTTGCCAAATTGTACGAGCCGCCACTGTTTTTTATGTTTAGGTTACAGGATTAGTTACAACTTTTGATTTAAGTGTAAAAAGGCAAGCAAACCGGATTCAGATCGGCTATCATACTTTCAGAACGAACTTATATATCAGCTTCTCTATCGCTATACTCTCCGCGTTCTTCACAAACAGAAAATACAGTGATAGAAATACAAGTGATACAGGGATAACACAAACATACAAAACAGTGGCGGCTCGTACAATTTGGCAACCATGCTTGTTTGCCATATTCAAATCTATAAAAATTATCGATATCTTGGGGGGGGGGGTGCAAATACAGGGTGGCGCAAAAGTCCGTTGACCCTTCTTTTATTTTTTGAACAGCTGCAGATAAAAAATTGAAACTTAGGTGCCTTACACAACTTTTTGAGAGCTTCCGCGTGAGGGGGTCAACATTTTCAAAATTGCGTCCTTTAGGGGGGGGGGGGGGGGGGGTACGACCCCCAACTCAAAATTTTCAAATGACAAACCCCTATCTTGTGATAACTCATTCAAAAAAACGTAAAATTCTAAGACTTTTGGCCCAAACCGAGGTCGATATCTCTCCCGTTATTTGTGCCCAACGCCAACATTACTTTGCGCATGTAAAAATATTTTGTGAGTTTAGGAGTGGATTATGTAAATTTTATCGCCCCTATCGTTATTTTTGCAGGTTTTCACGCAACAACCTCGTTTGACAATATTGTTTTGTATAAAATCAAATTAACCCTTGTGAGCCTAAGGTATTTCGGTAACAAAAAGGACTAAGGGGGGGGGGGGTATTTTTGTACCCCAAGGATATTTTCATGCAGCACAGTCAGTATCAATAATTTTGAAACTTTAATGGATGGATTATGTACTTAGTGCCCTAAGAGAGTAATTTATGTGAAATTTGAGTAAATTTTTGCTATGTTGCCAAATTTACACCTACTTTTAAAAAAAATTTCAAAATAAAAAAAATGGAAAAAATGAAATGAGGTACCATATTATTTTTCCATTTTTGATAAATTTCCAATTTTTTTTTCAATGATCTGACTTAATATTCTTAATCTACATAAAATTTCCGTAAAATTCACTGTAATAGATGGTTCCAAACTTAAAACTGGCAGGACGAAGGGGGGGGGGGGTATATTTGTACCCCAACACTTTAAATTTCTATAATATCGACAAAAATTCATACAAATTAATGAAATTTGGTAGACGTGTTTTAAGTATCCTAACTTAAAATGTCATGAAGTCCCAAAAAATTTTGAGCAGTTTTGACAAAATGGCGTCAAAAAAACTGGCCTGGGGTACAAATGTACCCCCCCTTAGGCTCACAAGGGTTAAGGAAAAAAATTGTTGCCAAATTGCACAAGCCACCGCTGCATAGGTTATCACTTGTTAGGTACTATAGTCTCCTCAATGTTTTGTTTTGAGCATATTATACGTTTAAACGCGGGTGAGCAAAAGAGTTTCTCGGAAACAAAAAAACAAAAACAAACAAAAACAGTAGTTTGATGCAAATGAAGCAGGGTATTATTCTGAATCATGCATATGTTAACCTTTGAAGATTTCGGAGCTAATTCTTAGTTCCACATCAAAGCCGCGCCTTCGACTGCGGTTAAATATATATTTCGTGGTACGTGTCAAAGAACTCGTAATGAAAATAATCACAAAAGTATATGGTATAAATAGAATAACTGAGCGTAACATATTTCGCTCAAGTAAGACTTTAATTGCCCTCGAAATCCTCAGGTGTCTTGCGAGAATTTTTTTATCCAAATCAAAAATGTGACACTTCAGCCCCCCCCCCCTTGTGAATTTTTTGTGATTTTTGCGTTTAAAAGTTCAATAATCTCTCACACTTATTTCGCTACATCAATTATCTCATCCAAAGTGCGTCCAACGTTTCAATTTATAATCGTCTAAACAGTATGTTTTAACAAGATTTAAGAGCTTCCTTACATGTTCTTTAATCGTGCTTGGTCGGTTTTTTTAAATTTCTGGAGAAAAGCTACATTGAAATGGATTAAATGAAACTTATTTTGGTTACCTAGATAGCTCTACCGTATTCTAAAATTTATTTCGTGTTTCGAAACTCAATTATTTCTCAGAAAAATGCCTGATATCAGTGAAAAAATGCATCGACATGGCCGGCCTAGGTTTGTTTACTTCTTTCAAGAGATTAAAATTTGTTGATATAATAATAATCTTTACATTATTTTTATACTTTTTATGGTAACACTGCACCATAACACCCTAGCATGACCATATGGTCATAGCAGAGGGTGGTTTTCATTTTTCCGGGGGTATTTAAATTAGATTGACGAATTATGTTGATCCGGTAACATTGCAGCGATGTCATTTGGCACTAGCCTTTTCTATGCCTTCTAGATGTGTTGATTTTTTTTTTTCGAGGTTAAGGTGTTACTCCATTAAGGGTTGTTGATGAAAATAATTTTTTTAAAAAAATAATAATAATAATAATTCAGGTTGTTACGGGTTAGTGGGGTCTTCTCGATTTAGATGTTTATGCCTTCAGAATCACGTAGACATCGTGCGAAGACATTGTATATGTCCTTAAGATGATATAGATCCCCCCACCTCCACCCCCCACTCAAGAAAAAGATGATGAAGAAGCTCTAGTTATCGTCATAAAATAATTTAAATGAAACTTGCCTGCTTAAAAGAGTAATAGTATATGTTGTAATAATCAAGTTCAGAATTATCAATCAATCATGAGCGATGAAGTAATTGATCGAGGCGTAATGATATTCTAATCAGAGGATCACCATCTATTAAACTACACCACCGGTAATTTGCTTGTCGCACTTCACGAATGTCGCGAAACTCGGTGGACAGGAGAAGAGCGAAAAAAAAAAGTAAAAAATAATCTTCAAAACTTGCGCGCGTTAAAATCGGGCGGGCGGCCGGCGCTGGAGACACAGAACTCACAGAACTTGTTCGGATCAAATGAGACGTCTTAAAAATCGAGCGAGTGCGAGTGAGTGACCACCAGCCACTTTATCTTTAATCTGGTCCAAAGACTCCAAAGCTTGTCGCTTCTTGACGCTGATACCTACCGGGTCGGCGCACAGTGGGGCGAAGTCAATGTGAGAGGCCAGTCATCATAACGTCACGACTTTAAATGCGATTATATTTGTTAATACGCGACGTTTAAATGTTTGAATTTGAAAGGGCTTTCATTGGTTTTATCGTAAATTTTCCTTCAAGAACCACCATTTATAGTTTATTTTTTAACAGAAAAAACCTTCAAAGGGTCTGTCCCATGAATGGGCATTTACTCCCCCCCCCCCCGTTTGGTCAAAAATTAAAAGTCTGAAAAAAGTAAAAAACAAAAAATTCGACAAATATCGATCTTTTTACAGGACCCTTATGCGAACTTCCGACCACGACCCAAAAGACAAACAGCAGCTATACTGCATATTAAAGAGCAAACTATAGATCACGTGTGCCTTGGAGGTCTAATCTAACAGAAAATATCAATGAAAAAGGCATTCATAATGGGTCTGTTGCATACTTTTGCTACAGCAAAATAGAACCTTGATTCTTATGTAAAATTCGGCGAAAATAACGATGCGCACATTAAAAACGTTCAAAATCCACGGATTAACTCAGGAAATTACTTCAATTTCAAACAGCCCGCGCTACACTAGACACTATATTTGCACCGGTATACTACCTACTACATAGACGGAACAACCGTGCATAAGTAAACAACATCGTAACTACAAAATTATGGACTTCCGTTCTGAATACTTACATGAACTAGTGGCTGCATTTGCTGTCTGCCGTCTGGTCTTTTCGGATTATCAAAGATTACAAAATAATAAAAGGAATATACGCATCTAAACGAGACATTTCAATGTTTGTAAGTTCTGTTCATGTTTACAAACGAGATGGTTCCATCTATGTAGTTATAAGTCGGTGATATAGTGTCTAGTGTAGCGCTAGCGCGAGTTGTTTGAAATGGAAGGTACTTTCTGAGTTAATGAGTGGATTTTGAAAGTTTTTAATGTGCGCATCGTTATTTTCGCCGAATTTTACGTTAGAAACAATGTGTCATATTGATGTAGCAAAAGTACGCAACAGACCCATTGGACATATTTATACCAAACATGCCTACATTAGTATTCCGACGTTGCCATTTAATTTCGACTTTTTAATTCCGTTAAAAATAATCTGATTGATCAAATTGCTTGTTATTTTCAGGAACAAGACGAAACGTAGAAGAAGAAAGTTCCTGGAAGTTTCAAGAAATTCTACGCACAAGGTCTAATTTTATAATAATATTAAAGTCGATTGAAAAACGCAACGTCTAAAGACAAATATAGGTCCCGTTAGTATAAATGAGTCCAATTGGTTTTTACACCCGATTCATTTGTAAATATGGCTAGTTTTTCGATTTATCGGAAAACGGCTATTCTCCACTTAAATAACCACAAAAGATACGAGCACTAGCGAGTGACGGCTTCTCCGGGAGATAACTCATCTTGATGCAGGTAACAACATGGATAAAGCAGAAGCTGTTACTCCCTTGGGCTCCGTACCTAAATTTGTACTTTTACTGTGAAAAATAGTCGTTTTTTCCGAAATTTTGCGGAACTAGTTATGTTCAATATTCATACACAGGTCGGGTGTAAGTACCTACATACAAACCAAAAATAAGTACCTATTTCATTGATATTTTCTCTTAGATTATATACCTTGAAGCACACATAATCAACTTTTATTTTTTACCTTCTTCATACTTTTAATATATTTGACCGAAAGGGCGGCAAAAAATGGATCTTGGACACAGAGCTGCCGTTTTGCGTATAATTAATGACATTTTTCAATTCACTGATGGTTCCACCGTTTATTGAGAAAAGATTACACAGTTCAGTTTAGTGTATGACTTGTAATGCACGAAAATTCTCGCATCTGTAATCTTTTCTCAACCGGTGGAGTCGTCGATGACTTTCAAAAACTTGCTGATATTTTAATAAATTAACGGTGTTTCCACCGATCGGGAAAAGATTACATATCAGAGTATTTTCGTCCGTTACAGTTATACACTGAATTGAACTGTGTAACCTTTTTTATCCGCTGGAATCATCAGTGAGTTAAAAAACGCCATTAATTATACGCAAGACGGCAGCTCAGATGGGACAGGTCCTTTGCATTTTTAGTCATAAACCATTTATAATTTATTCTATATGTCCGATCCCTCTCATACACAGGCTCCACTGTGCGACGCTCAACACTACTCATATCAACTTCTTTTTTGTCGGTCAAAATTCCGTTTTAATCCCCCCACCATTCAGTTTTTTTGTTGTTGTTTGTTGTGTTTTTATAAATGAACGAATGCATGAATGAATGCAAGTTGTTACTATGTTTTTATGCGTGGCGTGGGTGGAGGCGGAATGCCTCGTGTATGAGTGCGGTGAGTAAAAGATTACTCATAGACAGCTCCTTGCACCAACTGTCATAGCTAGCCGTAGCCAGGATACTGTCTTTCTCTCTCTCTCTCTCTCTCTCTCTCTCTCTCTCTCTCTTTGCCCATTTGACTGCATTTGTTAGAAAAGGACAGAAACAGGGGCTGAAGTCACGTGAACAGCCCCTGCATCAGTAGCGTTGCGTGCGATTTGGCAAAGTTGAACTTTCTCCATTTAAACTCATTGAAAATATCGAGCTACTGGGTGTTCGGTGAACACCCTCGAATTCGACCTTTTACGTGGATTTAAATGGACAAAATACAACGTTGCCAAATATCGCACGCTACGCCACTGAAAGAGAGAGAAAGACATAGTCCTGGCTGTAGCTATGCCAACAGCCAGTAGCGTACGCAGGAATTTGTCTTTCTCTCTCTTGCCCCATTAGAGCACGTGTGTTAGAAAAGGACAAGAACAGGGGCTAAAACCTGACTTCAGCCCCTATTTCTTTCCTTTTCTAACACATGCATTCAAGCGGGAGAAGATAAAGAGAGACATATTCCTGCGTACGCTACTGCCAACAGCTATCGCCTATGTTATTAGTTCCTTTTTGTATAAAGCCGACAACAAAAAAGAATCAACTGCCAATGAACTGTTATAAGTGGAGAAAAACTTCTCGTTGGGGATTACGGAACGTATTATTAAATACGACCTAAAAAGAAATTAGTTTTAGTATAATTCCAGAGTTTTTATTGATTCAGCGATTCTTTCTCGTGAATCATCAGAGCCCACGTAATAGAAATCATATGAGCAGCTCGTATATTTCGAAATTTGGGGGGGGGGGGGGGGGGGGTGAAGTTTTTTTTTTCCTTCTTTGAGAAAATCAGTTTTTTCACGTATACCGATGAACGTTCTCTAATCACTGTAGCTTCACAATTACTCAGTTTCTATCTCCTTTTCCACAATCTATACTTTCCCCCTTAAATTCACCTTCCCTTTGTACCATCCCCCCAAGGCCATCTTTTCTATCCACACCCCCCAAACTTTTTCCTCAACCCGATCTATACCTCCCCCCCCAATCCATTTCTCATCTCAAACTTACACCCCCTCAAATCCTCTTCCTCCCTCTATCAGCCCCCCCATCAATTTCCTTCCGGAAATGTGTACCCCCTCCCCCCAATCTCGACGTAAAAAGCCCCAAAAACAAATTCTGAAAGGTCAATTTTTCAAAGAAATTCCATGGGTGCACATTTAGAAATTAATTTCTTTGAAGACTCTAAAAGTGGTTTTCTAAAAAGTCAAAATCCCAAAAATTTTCCACGAAAGGTCCCACGAGCCATCCTTCTCTGTCAGGAGACCCCGTGCTCCTCATACCCCATCCCCACTTAAATATCCTCCAATGTACTGTAGAGGGTCAAATTTCAAAAAATTTCCGGGGGAGGACCCCCGAACCACCCATTCTCCTGGGGGGATTCACCTCGAACCTTCCAGTGGGGGGAGGGGGTGTCAACCCACGTGATTAGGGGGTAGCTCGTACCTAACCTAACCTAACCTAACCTGGGGGGGGGGTACCCCTGATCTGAACGTTCTATTGCCTGTTGGTCTATTGGATTAATAAGAGTTTTTGTAGAGGTCGTCTCAGAATACAGAATATAGCAGAGGAAGCCATCTTGGGACTTTGGCCCGTATCTCCGTCCTTTTCTAGTGAACGCACTCAAGTGGGAGGAGAGAGAGATAGACGGATTCCCGTAATCCCCATTCCCCCCATGGCGCACCTAGACTTGTAATCTTTGGAATTTTTCAACATTATTTCTCTTTTTTACAAAATGAAAATTAATGAAAATAGAAAAAAGTCTAAGTTTTAGTAATAATTTCAAAAAAATAGCTGTAACGGGAAGATTGTATTGGCAGAGCGTCGCAGGTATCATGGGTCTAATTTGTCACTTTCTTTACGGAAACAGCGAAACACAGAGATAAGTGTCAAATTAGATAGTAATCTCCTATGATACCTGCGTATCTCCACCACTAAGCCCGATTTTAAGAGTGAATTTTGAGATTATTTTAGTGTACTCGTCAACATTTTTACGCCAGTTTTTATGCAAGAATCAACTCTTCTAATCACATGTAGCAAAAGTTTCCAAAAGCTCCATTGCATAAGGTGCTTACAACTGTAGCCCCGATTTTTAAAAAATCATGCAAGCGGATTGCTTCGATCGACGGCTTCTAAGTTTTATTATTTAAAAATGTGAGGATAGTATGATCTCTTATTAGCAATCAGCATTTCAGTGAATTTTGAGATTATTTTAGTGTACTCGTCAACATTTTTACCTACTCCAGTTTTTATGCAAGAATCAACTCTTCTAATCACCTGTAGCAAAAGTTTTCAAAAGCCCCATTGCATAAGGTGCTTACAACTGTAGCTCCGATTTTTAAAAAATCATGCAAGCGTATTGCTTCGATCGACGGCTTCTAAGTTTTATTATTTAAAAATGTGAGGATAGTATGATCTCTTATTAGCAATCAGCATTTCAGTGAATTTTGAGATTATTTTAGTGTACTCGTCAACATTTTTACCTACTCCAGTTTTTATGCAAGAATCAACTCTTCTAATCACCTGTAGCAAAGGTTTTCAAAATCCCCATTGCATAAGGTGCTTACAACTGTAGCTCCGATTTTTAAAAAATCATGCAAGCGTATTGCTTCGATTGACTGCTTCTAAATTTTATTATTTAAAAATGTGAGGATAGTATGATCTCTTATAAGCAATCAGCAAGTTTAGTTGCTCTATTACCAAGCTTTTGGTAAAAATTACGACCATACGACGATTCCATACTATAATCTATAAGTTTGCCAACTTTGTTCATAGTCGTTTTTGGAACAGTCGTATAAACGTCATAATCGTAATTTTTAATAGGGAGCCCATTTCTCTGATAGGGTTAAAAGGACCTCAGAGGTCAGGAAATTGCAATTATCTCTGTACAGTAGCGCACCGAGAGTTTCTTCATCTCTCTCTTTTCTCCATTAAAAATGTATGTTAGACAAGGATGGACAAGGGGATAAAACCCCCTCCTTCTGTCCTTTTCCTACTCATACATTCAAATGGGAAATGAGAGAGATGGAAGATATTCTGGTTGCGCCAGTGTCTCTGTAAAAGCTTTAAAGCTGGCGTTCGTCCGTCTCATTACATCCCAATAAAGATGTGTCTTTTTCATGTAAGAGAAAGTCGCGGAACAAACGGCCAAAGGCGGATCCAGCAATCTGGCGTTTGTGGACCCTTCTCCCCTTTGAATGCATGAGAAACAATCGATTAGTATAAAAATGCCATGGCCCCCGCAAGAATCGATTCTTTCTCATGTGTCCATATGGAAAAAATACATGATTGGCAAATTGCTTGATCCACTTATACAAACGGCCACAGTGACTCACATACCGTTCACGTTCCTCCATTAGATTCCATGTGAACGGTGGCTGGTGAACATAAAAAAATACGCATAGATTCCATGAGAACGGCGACTGGTGAACTTAAAAAAATGCGCCCATATTCTATGTGAACGGCAACATATTGAACATAAAAAAATACGCCTTGTGAATAGGCACGAGCAAAAAGTCTGAAAATGATGAGTGGACTATAAGTACAAGTAGAATTTGAGCAGATAGCTCATGATTAAAAATACCTATTTAATTTGATATAAAATGGATATAAAACTGGAATTCTTTTTAATGTAATCTGTTTGTAGGAATCTCCACTCAATTTGTTTATATACCTATCCTTTATGCGTTGCATGCAAGTATACCTATGCTATAGGTACGTTATCTTCTTTCAGATTAAAATGTAATTACACTTGCACTTTAATTTAAAGGAAACGAGCGTGTTCGTTTTCACTGATTTATTTTTATCTGCCTTACTTTGAACAACAAAGAAAATACTTAGCGACTAATGAACGCTCACGACTGAGGGTCTTTGATAATAATCTCTCACGTGTGGCTTTGACGCTTTTATGCCATTTACTTCTTCAGGAGAGCAATTACTCGGTAGTTTGCGTCTTCGTCTTTTTTATACATATATATGTTTTATTTTGTTTTTTTTTTTTTGTTTTTTTTTTTGTTTTGTTTTGTTTTGTTTTTTTTTTTTTTTCAAAGCAAGATGATGCTGAACTGATCTGTTTCTTGTTTAAATCCCTTTTTATCTACGACTAGAAAATAAAAAAAATAGTCTGATGACGCAAACCATCCTATTCACTAACTTACTTTTTCACTGCTCAGGGCGCAAGGAGCAGGTTAAGACGTAATGAGGCGCAGTGTTTTCGAAGGCGTGGTTTTAGAAATTGGGAGCGGAGGAATTTTTTCTGTTCGCGGATATTTTAAGTCCATGTTAAGAAAAAAATAAAGAAAAAAAGTTGTCACTTCCAACACTCTTGTGTGTTCAAATCCATCAGTTCAGCAGCTGCAGTTTCGACAATGGGGCAGTTGCAAGGGTCTAAACTGTTATGTTTCTTATAATGAAAATGAAAGTATAGGTACTTGATGAGCTAAGAACAAAGATGGTTTCTAATGGGGCAGTTGCAAGGGTCTGAAATGTTGTGTTTTTTATATAGAAAATAAATGTACCTACTTGATGAGCTGAGAGCAAAAGATGCCTTTGGTTTCTAAGTAAGTCCCATAGTTCCGGAGATGAGATTTTGGCCCAAAATGCATTGTTTTAAATGAGAATTCCGCGTAGTGACGTCACAACTCACATGATTGTTTACTAATTCACACGTGTGTATATCCAAAACTGGATCTCTCATGAAAAATCCAAAGGCACCGTTGTTCTCAGCTCACCAAGTACTATAATTTGCTTTACAAAAAACACCAAATTTCAGATCCTTGTAACTGCCCCCATTAAGTCCCATTGTTCCAGAGATGAGATTTTGACCCAAAATACATTGTTTTGAATGAGAATTTCGCGTAGTCACGTCACTATGCACATTGCTCACGATCTTTTGCAACTTTACACGTATGTATCTCCAAAACCGGGGCACTTATAATTTATGACAAAACCGAAGGCACCATTGTTCTCAGCTCATCAAGTAGGTACTATAATTTTCTTTATACAAAACACAAAATTTCAGACCCTTGCAACTGCCCCCATTAAAAGTTTATTTGTATAATGCGAACTTTTTTAGCACCTTCTAGTCAACTTTAAGTTAGATGTATCTTAACTATTTTTTCGGTGATTATAAGAGGGTGGGGTGAAAAAGGACAGGTAGAAAGCTGTGGCGGCACGTTCAATCCGGCAACGTTGGATTTATCCCATTAGAAGTAATGAAAAAGCTCAAAATATCGGGGGTGAACAGTTCACTGCCTCAAATCGATATTTTAATTAAACGAGTTTGAATTGAAGAAATGCGACGTTGCTAGATTACACGCGCCGCCACTACTAGACAGGTAGAAAAGCATTGACGTTGACGATCACAGAACAGTCGAGTATTGGCGCAATTTTCTATATTTAAACAACGTGAGCACGTAAAAAAGTTTAATAATTCAAATAATGTTACTAATTAAAGATTATGCACATAACAAACTTGTTCAATCTTTTATTCTTGAAAGTTTTTCACCGAGCTAAGCTCACAGTGTTCCTCTCAAACTTTATCCGTCAAGATTAGATGAATAACATTGCCCTATGTTAAAAGTACCAAGGAATGAACTTTTCTTGAGCTTTGAAAGTAATTAACTGGCTTTAATGAGCGAGTTGTGACTCTTGAACTTCTCTGTTATTTTTTAGTCATTCAAATTATCATTAAAACTCGGTTTTGTTCTCGAAAAACAAAATTAGTGGTTTGAATCATCACTTTGTCTGTAATACCTATATTTGAAGGATCGCCAACGAATTAGATACTTTCATGGTTAAAGGTCACCGTCGCAAAACTCATATTTATAAATGCTCTAAAACTTGGCAGTAAATCTCATTTACTCTTCTGGAAAGATTGCATTGTTTATTTTTTGCTCTGAACAAAGAGTAAATAAAGTAAAGCTGCAATAGGACTGTGGCAGGCTCTTATGGTCATTTTCTTCCATTTAAAGTGTTGACTAGCCCGGAAAATGTTTGCAAACTGCAAATAAATAATAATTTAATATACGAATTTTTTTTTTTTTTTTTTTTTAGATCAAGGCAAAACACACGTCTCTTTTTAAGGGATATGGGCTAAGGGGCTCGATTTTAGAATTTTCTAAATAAATAAGCTCCTCCGAATTTGATAACACCGGCTCGAACTGCGTATTTGAAGCATTGGGGCTATTGCAAACTTTTACCAGAAGCAAATGAATAGTCAAATCTGATGTAGGTGTAATCTATCGAAAATCCCGAAAATCATACTAAAAAAGTCTAAAATTCAGAAATCAAAACTCAGAAAACAGCTGTGACGTCAAGATCGTACTGGCGGATCTACGCAGGTATCTATCATGGGAGATTCCTGTCTACTTTGTAATTTTCTCTACAGAAACAAACATAGAGATACGTCTCAAATTAGCGAGGGATCTTCCATGATATCTGCGTAGCTACGCCATTAAGTCGCTCATCGTCATTTTTACAGGGTTTGTTTTCTGCAAGCATCAACTCTTCAATCACCTAAAAGTTTGCATGAGCCCCATTTCAGACATTGAGTAATAACGTCTGATTTTTTACTTTCGCTCAAAGCCGTATTCACTGCTACTCTTAATTAATTAATTGCGTTTTATTATCTTTAAAAATCTTGGCCAAGAAGTCTGAATACAAATACTGTGAGCCTCGGACTTTCGTTGTATGAGGAATATAAAATACTATTGAACAAGCTTCTTTAGTCAGCTTTAAGGGGGAAGTTAAACAAAATTAACAAATTTTCTACGATCTATACATAGGATAAACCCTTGAATATTTTAACAACTTTTAGGGAGGTTTCTTAACAGACCCATTTCTCACTTTTTATTTCTTTCGAGACATCTTTTCTTAATGGATCGAAAATTCAAGGAGCAGAAATGCAACCCGCCACCTCGCGATTTTGTTTTCATTTTTTGCTTCAACCCTTCACTGCATCGTGATCCCAGTGGCGGCTCGTGCAATGTGGCAGCAATGGACTCCCTCCATTTAACCTATGTAAAATAATCGATTATTTGGTGAGGCGCTGTGCCTCACCTAGAATCGATCTTTTAGCACAGGTTTAAATGGCAAAATAGCACTGTTGCCAGATTGCACGAGCCGCTATTGCGTGATCCTAATTAGGAACATACATTTTCACGATGTGTTCGAAGTAATAGGGATTGAAATATGCGCGTTAGGTCATATCAAAACAATTACTAACTAAATGGCCAAAAAAACATCACAGACAAACTAAGGATTAAAATGGGAACCAGACCAACTTGATAATGGTGCTGTGAGTGCGCACCGAAACGTCTCGGAAGGTTTTATTTATTGTTGGTCTAGTTCTCATTTTAATCCTTAGTTTGTCTCTTAGGTCATATCTGGAATATTTAATTTTCAGCCTATTATCAATGAAAAATAATGAAAAGAAATTCACTATTCATATCTTTTCCAGTACCCCATATCATAATGTACTGAATAAAAATATTTGGTTGACAAAAAAAAAGAATAAAATCGTGCAGTGAAGGGTTAAATTATAAAAGTTTTCAATTCTACCTCCAATATACAGGGAAAAAATATTTGAGTAACTTCCCCCTTAAAAAAGGGGTAAAAAAGTAATTAACGAAAAGGAACTAAAAGTCGGATGTAACTTCGGGCAAAAATTGTTGTTGGGCTACGGAAGACAGCTGCAAATCGATGGGTTTCGTGTCGTCATAGAGAGCGGGTGCCTCGCACAGAATCACGAACGTCCCAACGATGGAAGTTATCGTGAATATCCACAGGAACAATCGATCGAGGACCATGGCGACAAAGCCCCAGTCTTGGTCCTCCTGTAATGAGACAGATGTAATGAATTAATTACTTAGCAAGTGAACGTAATTCTCTAACCTTTTTATTATAAGGTCACGGAAACAAATCAGAGATGTCGTTCCGTGTATAGGTATTTAATGGCATTTTTTTTTCAATTCACCGATGATTTCACCGGTTGAGAAAAGATTGTTCAGTTCAGTTCAGTGTATGACTGGAACGCACGAAAATAATCGTATCTGTAATATTTTCTCTACCGGTGCGGTGGAGTCGTCGATGATTTTAAAAACCTACGGATATTTTAATTAAATAACGGAGTTTCCACCGATTGAGAAAAGATTACAGAACAGGGTATTTTCGTTCATTAAGTTAAACACCCCAGTAGCCGGCACCCCTAAAATTTGCACCAGTACCCGGCGTCCATTTTTTACAATGTGAAAAGTATTAGTTTGGTGGCAATACTGGTGATTTGGGTGGTTTTATTCTGAGACCTCAAGTGTGAAACGTTAGAAAAAAATACGCAAAACACCAAAATTGCGATTAAACTAATATTTTTCACATTGTGAAAAATGGGTGCCGGGTACTGGTGCAAATTTTAGGGGTGCCGGCTACTGGGGTGTTTACCTTACTGTCATAAACTGAACAGAACTGTGTAACTTATATCATGAAGTTAATAAAATGGAGAGTCTTTGAATCTTATCTCAACCCACGGAAAAAAAACTACGGTGAAAATAACCATACGGATACCTGATTTTGGCACCTGCTAGATGTTATGGTAATGTTAACCAGAAGTATACTATGTTTTGACTAGGCACTAGGTGATGTTACCTGATTGCATGTCGAATTTACTCAAAGTATCGGGAAATGTACCATACTTCTGGTCAAGTTTACCATAACATCTAGCAGGTGCCAAAATCAGGTATCCGTATGGTTATTTTCACTAATCTTTTTTTTCCGTGCCGGAGGAATCATCGGTGAATGCCGCACTTGCAAACTTTTGCTACAGAGAATTGAAGAGATAATTCCTGCAGAAAAAACCAGTAAAAATGACGATGAGTACACTGAAAAATCACCAAATTTACTCTCAGAATCGGGCTTGATGGCGGAGAGACGCAGGTATCATGAGAGATTTCTATTTAAATAATTGAGATATATATCTCTATGTTTTTGTAGACGAAGTGACATAATAGACAGGAATCGCTCCCATGATACCTGCGTTGAACCGAAAATACGAACTTGCCGTTATGGCAGTTATGTGAGTGTATCACTGAAGACTATCTCAGTGTGGTTTTCGTGATTTTCGCTGGTTTTTACATCAGATTGGACTATTTCCTTGCTCGCAGCAATAGTTTGCAAGAGCCCCATTTACCGATGATTCCGCCGGTCGCGAGAAAAGATTAAACAGTTCAGTTCAGTGTATGACTGTAATGCATGAAAATAATCGTATCTATAATCTTTTATCTACCGGCGAAGCCTTTGGTGACGCTATGAAACTTGCGAATATTTCAAAAATTTAACGGCGATTACTCCGATTGAGAAAATATTAGATGCGAGTATTATTTATGTGCATTAAAGTGATGAACTGAACTGTATAATCTTTTCTCAACTGGTGCGGTGGAATCATCAGTAAAAGGAAAAAATGTCATCAAATATACTGAAACAAATCTCCCTCTACTTGCTCGCTCAAAATTGAGCGGGTAGATAAATATTCCTACTCCCCGGTGTTGGTTTTGCCTATACCGTTAATTGAAGGCGCTGTGCTGTACGGAAAACTGTTTTCTAAAAGTCAACAACTCGGAGTAACCTCTGTCAATAAAATATTGAATTGTTTTGAAGTAGATTTGATAGATTAAAAACAAATATACTCGGGCGTTGTATTTGAAGGGTTAAACTTGTGGGGAAGATGGACTGATCCAATGTTGCAATACTTACACAATTAGTTAGAGGTTGTTTCAGATGTGTCGACGCTACCATAACAGTGGCGCGGCGTAGCGTGCAATTTGGCAACGTTGTATCGTGTCCATTTAAACCCCTTTAAAAGGTCGAATACGTAGGTGTTCACCGAAAACCCAATAGTTCAATCTTTTGAATGGGTTTAAATGGACACTTTACATCGTTGCCAAATTGAACGCGACGCCACTGGGTCCTATAGACGAATAATCATAAGAATTTGTCAACATTATTTCTCATGTTACGAAATGAAAATTATAAAAATGAATTTGAAGAACGATTTAAAATCAGAAGTTTAAAGTCAGAGGGAGTTGTTTTGATTTGAAGGAATGAAAATTGGAAATTCTCCAAAAATTGTGGTCTAGGTGTGCCTACACTTCTGGAACGAGCTCAAAAGGCCGGTCGGCTATTTTCTAGTGATAAAATGTTAACGACGTGGTACTGCTATATTTCTGGAGGATGTTGTTTACCACATAACCTTACCTCTTAGTGAAATTTGTTGCTTCACTTATACGTCTTGACGAAAACATGGGGGGGGGCATGGTTTTGAGGCTCTCTGGTCTAGTTTTTGGAAAAGTTCACCGAAATCATGACCCCCAAATATTTTGATGTGTAGTTTTTTGCGCAGTTCTATTTCATTAAATTTATTATGAATCTTGTACGGCCGGCATAGCATCAACAAACAATGGTTTTGTTTGTCAATTTAAACTTTTAAAAAAATTAAATCCGTCAAAACGGTTTTAGTACGAAGTCAACGGTTCGATTCATTTCGGCCAAAAGAAACAACAACAAAAAAAAAACTGTCTCTGCACGGAAAAAAAAGACTGGTAGAATTTATATCATATGCATAGCTGATTTTAGAGTCTGCTATCAAGTATGGTAAATTTTACTATCATATGGTGAATGCAACGTGCCTTGTGGTAAATTAAGATAATCTGATGGTACATTTCACCACAAGGTACGTTGCATTTACCATATGATGGTAAAATTTACCATACTTGATAGCAGACTCCAAAATCAGCTGTGCAGACGGTAAATTCTACCAGCCTTTTTTTTCCATGTGTATACGATTTTAGCGATGAGAGTGAGGTAGCAGCATGTATGGGTCACGTGAGAGTGAGACAGATAGTTCGGAACGATTAAAGAACTTTTTCACAGGGTGACGTTATCGTCGAAACCGGACCAATGAGTCAAGAGTTATGAGACTGTCATAGTGGACTGTGTGAACATAAATTCTAGGTAAAAGTGTTAGTGTACAAATGTGACCGTATCTATACTGGCCCGGTGATGCGCTGGATTTATTATACAAAAGATAAAGTTGACCTCTTTTTCGCATTAATCCAAACGCAGATTGGCATCGTTCGTTATTAAAATGAATCACGATATTTCACAATTTCTCTCATTGTCAGTCGGTGCTTTGGAACAGAGGGATCCCTATTCGTCACCCCTTCTTTTTAATGCGTATGCAATAAGCACGACTCTCACACTCGTTAAAGAGGTCAAATCAGGCGACTCGCGTTATCGCTTCGCAACCCTCATTCTACTGCAGTGTCTCGATTTTTTTTTTTTTTTTTTTTTTTTTTTTTTAAGCTTTCATTAAAGCTCCATCTTTTTTCAAGAGTTGCTTTTTATAACAGGCGAGTGGACGAGAAGATGTGATAAATGCGCGGATTTTTCAAGAGTGCTTTTGATAGAGCTGAGAGGAAAAGCGAGGGAATCAAGTGATATGGTCCTGAACTTTCAACTTACTCTCGCCTCGCTATACCTTTAAAAAAAAATTAAAAGTTTAACGTTCGATTTCACTCGAATCATCCAATAAGCATTCATTCTCCGGAGAGCTTTTTAACAGCCTGTAAATCTGTGTGTTTTGACTGGAAAGTCCTCCTCTTCATGCGTTTATTTTAAACTCTTCGTTTATTTGTTAATGATTCTCAATATACAAACGCTGCTATTCACAAAGATGTAAGTCTACTTTATCTAAATTCGAAAAGTTTTCATCACTCAAACTGTCTCTACACTATAAGAAATGTTCAGAGACAAATATAGACCCATAGCACAAAGCTTGCGATAGGTGCCCACTTTTCCTGCTCAATTTTGGTCGGAACTCATCAAAACAAGAGGCAACTATAGCCTACTGTTGACTGATGAGCGCGTGACTTCCATTCGCCAAGCAACACCTGTTTCCGTTTCCGGGACCGCGGACCAATCACAGCCTTTCGTTGAGCTCACAGCTCACCACTAAACAGTGGGCTACTGTTTATCGTCGAACAAACATGACCCCAGTAAACTTCCTTCACTTTCCTAACACGGAAAGCATGCTGTGTGCTGGGTCTCCATTTGTCTCCGGAAATATTGGCTGCATTTTTGTGGCCTTGTTTTTTCTTATAGTCTGCTAAAGACAGAAGAGTGTAAATTAATCCTTTGTGGGCCAAGCCCGAGTCTACTCGTTTTTCTCCTCCTGTCTATTTTAAATTTGCTCAGTCTTCATTCCGGATAAACGCGATTATCGATGAAAACACTTATAAGATAAGGTGTCATCAGCAGCCTTCAATTCGTCATATAGGCAATTCCAACTCCCCTGAGTACGAACAGTTAACTACCTTCCCTATACAGGGTGTGGCAGACCACCCGTCCACTATCTTTATCTCAAAAACGGCCGAAAATTGAGCTTCGGGGGCAAAACTTTCATAGGGTATATCGACCCCAAGGAATCCAATGAAAATATTTTCAGCCCCCCAAAACCACCCCTTGGGGGTTATTTAGGGGGGTGGGTACCCGTATCTCGAAAAAATAAAATGGAAAGGGTATGTTTTGACATTGGCGGCCGTTTGAAAACATTTGAAATGGCGGCCGTTTTAAGGTTAGGGGGCTCAAGGGGGGACCTTCAGAAAAATGATCCAAAATTGAACGATACATGGCTAAACGGGTCTTAAAAAGAGAAAAATAATGGTTCAAACCGCGAGTCAAACCGACTTTTCAACCCAAAGTTACGGCCGATTGAAATTTAGGGGTAGTTATTTAGGTTTCCAAAAAGGCACCCCTAAATTTCAATCGGACGTAACTTTGGATTGAAAAGTCGGTTTGACTCGCGGTTTGAACCATTATTTATCTCTTTTTAAGACCCGTTTAGCCATGTATCGTTCAATTTTGGATCATTTTTCTGAAGGTCCCCCCTTGAGCCCCCTAACCTTAAAACGGCCGCCATTTTGGAAGGGGGTTGTTTTTACGACTTTTGGGGAGTATCACTTTTTTCGTCTCTGAAAGACCTTTCAAATGATGTATCACAAGCCATACCTTTACATTTGAAAATTTTTACGTAGGGCCCCCCGAAGCCCCAAAATTTTGGGGTGAGGGGGCCTTGTACCCTTTTTCACAAAAAATAGGCATGTGATACATCAAAAGAAAGCCCTTAGTCTGCCCTTTTAGAAACTTCTTAGTTTTTTGAAATCCAATGATTTTGAGGGTCACAGCGGTCAATCAAAGATTACCCCTAAATTTTTTGAAAACCACCCCTAACTCAAAAAAGGGTGGTTTTTAGAAAAAAAACTTAGGGATAAAAAAGTTTTATTTTTTTATGCCGTATTAGATTCCAATGTCAAAACATACCCTTTCCATTTTATTTTTTCGAGATACGGGTACCCACCCCCCTAAATAACCCCCAAGGGGTGGTTTTGGGGGGCTGAAAATATTTTCATTGGATTCCTTGGGGTCGATATACCCTATGAAAGTTTTGCCCCCGAAGCTCAATTTTCGGCCGTTTTTGAGATAAAGATAGTGGACGGGTGGTCTGCCACACCCTGTATAAATGGATGAGCGGCGTTCCTTGGAACTAACACGAGTCCCTTGATGGACATACTGTATAGGGAGTACCGACACGACGCTTTATGCATTTTGACAGGAGTCGATTTAGTCGACCGCCTGAACGAATTCGAAGGTTAAGTTCGACAGTGGACCAGTGGTGGGCAGGCGGATTTGCCGGAATTCCGGTCCGTTCCCATACGTTCCTCAACGAATCGACTCCTTTCGTGTGGAGCCTTCGATGTCGTCGACTCCTGCTCGACTCCGTGAGAGCCTAAAATCAACGACCAATCACAACTCGTTGAGCTCGCGTCGGTATATACTCCCTATAAAATATTTCCATCAAGGGACTCTAGAACTAACCTGGCCTTTAGAGGGTTAATACAAGAACTGTTCGTTATTAGTATCTACAATGAAATGAAAATATACAACGTCTAAAAGCTATGTTTATCTTAGGTTAAAGCTGGGAGCTAAATAGCCAGTTCATATTGAATTATTTTCACACAATTTATTTTTTAAAATAAAAAACACAGACGAGAAAATAACAAATAAGTTTTAACGCATACGTTTCGGCCGGAATAACGATTTCACTGAGGATGGGCCGTGATTACGGCCGAAACGTATGCGTTAAATCTTATTTGTTATTTTCTCGTCTGTATAATTTATTTTAAAAAATAAATTGTGCGAAAATAATCCAATATGAACTGGCTATTTAGCTCCCAGCTTTAACCTGTTTTGAGTTAGCCATATATTTGCAAATTTTATCATTATCCATATATAGACGCGGTGCACGGTGGTTCTGACTTTGAAGTATTATATAAAATTATTAAAAAATGTATCCATTGGCTCTTATGAAAGTCTCCATTCTGACTGTATTGTTCTGTAGTCAAGGTCTTGAAAAATTCCGAAGCAAAAACATATAATTTTTATTTTAACTGAGCATATCTACTTACGGCGTCAAATTCGTCCTCCCTCTGAATATGATGCTGAATGAACTTGACATTATGAATGGCTTTCTCCAGCTCGAACGGATACTTCTTCCTTATTGGAGCATCACTCAAATTTTCATCCTGCGCCGTTCCCAACGTAAGATGGCCGTTCATAGCCTCAGTGCTCCCGCTCAGAGCGCCGACCAAGCTATTGAACCGGTTTGTGACTCCAGTGGTCGAATGGAGGCCATTACAGCCGCCGGGGAGGTGAGGGTAACGGCCTCGAAGGGAGTCGGTGGAAGAACTCAACGATGAGGCCGCCAAGGCCGCATTGAATTTAGAATTGGCCGTTTTCAAGAGCCTCTTCTTAGCGGCCATGTCCAACAGAAGCTGCTCCGGGACTCTCATGAGCAATAATTTCGGGAGTCGACGGATGAATATCTTGCGAACCCATGGCGCCATTTTGTGGGTACTCGGTTTCCGATAGTGGACGTTGAGAACCATGATAGTGATGACGACGCACAATCCGATTAGGACTAGCGTGAAGAGGAGATATTTGCCGAGGAGCGGCAAGGCCAGGGATGTGGAGGGAATGATTTCAGAGATAAGTAAAAAGAACATGGTTTGCGATAGGAGGATGGTAATGCAGAGAACCACTTTCTCACGAGAGTCCGCCGGTAAATAGAAAACCAGAACTGAGAGATAAGAGATCCCCACGCAGGGAACGATCAAGTTCACCGTGTAGAAAAGCGTTTTTCGGCGTAGAGTGATATTGAAAAATATATCTGAAAACAGAGATCAGAACAAAGAGATGATTCGATCAAATTAGGGTTATGTGACAACCTATATACACTGAAAAAAACAAAGTTTATGTACAGCCTAGAGTCCCTATATGTAGAGAGTTAAGACAAGAGGGTAGTCAACTTCTGATTGGTCGATGAATTTTAGGCTCTACGGACGCCGCCATTGGATGCGATTTTGCACTTTTGTTTTGTTTACCAACGGTCTTTTACAGATAAAAGAGTTAATTTGCGACGAATCTGTTAATTTTAATCATAATGCACCACAAGAATGTCTATAAATCTCAAATGTCGATCAACAAAAGCAGGGAAAGATTACATCGTTTCAGACTTAGCGGAACTGTAATCTTTGCTGTGGAGCAAAACACAACAACGGCCTCAGAATGTAAACAAATGTGCAAAATCGCATCCAATGGCGGCGCCCATGATTTTTCTTGTCATAACTCTCTACATATAGGGACTCTAGTACAGCCGAAGCAGCTTTTTAAAATAGCCAGTGGCGAAGCGTGGAATTTGGCAACAATGTATTTTCTCCATTTAAATTCACCAAAAAAGTCGAACTGGAACATTCATCGGCGATGACCAAGCATTACGACCTTTCTAATGTGTTTAAATGGAGGAAAAGGAACGTTGCCGAATCGCACGCCTTCACCACTGAAAATAGCTTCGCAGAGCAAAAGCTCAAGCTGTACCGGAGCAAGTTGCAGGTCTACCGAAGCACTATTTCTTTAGAGTGACAACCTCTTTTCTTGCTTCGGCTCTACCGAAGTAGTGCTTCAGAACATCCAGTTGCGGATCCAGGGGGGGGGGGGGGGGGTACGGGGGCAAAATCCCCTCAAAGTTTGCCTTTTTTGTACGAAAAATAGCCCGAAATTGCTTCCTGTAACGCTTCAAATTTCAAAATTTCACAGGCGTGCCCCCCAGAAAAATTTTCCGCCTCTGAGGACATCCGAAACTTTCTCCGGTAGAGCTAGGACTTTTGCTCTGCGAAGCTATCTTTAAAAGCTGTTCCGGCTCTACTTTTTGTTTTTTCAGTGTAGGTGTGAAAATCAACTTATTGATAACGGTAGCGTTCTAGAATTCAACCATTTACTGCATCCGTGCAAAAAAGATTACACCATCCTGTGATACTGTATATCTATGTACATTGGAAAGTGCTGCTATTCATAATCTTTTCTGCATCGAGACAATAAAGGGATGAATTCTAGAACGGTACCAACTAGCGGATCCGACGATTGCACCGGTTCAGAAAAGCTTACAGATGCAAGTATTTTCATGCAGCACACACTGAACTGAACTGTGTAATCTTTTCGCAGCAGATGGAATCATCAATGAATTGAAAAATCCCATTATTTATACGCAAAATGACAGCTCTGTAGTAAATGAAACGTCCTCTTAAAAGCAATGCGTACGGCCGTACGCTCATCAAAGTCAATTATTTAAAAAAAAATGGCCTACGGACGTTTTCGCATGAGCCTATTCAATTGTCACAACCATAAACAATTTTCTTGTGCTAAACAAACTGGCGACTCTGCCTGGGAACCACGAAAAATCACGCAGTAGGTTTTCAAAATAAAGGATAGGTAGCAACTTTGCGTGCTAGTTTATTTATTTGTCGACGCAAATTTTGGTAAAGATATAGATAGGAAAACCTGTTCTTGCGTACTTCATCAAGATGTACAACCACGGGCGAATACAGGCTTTTGTTTGTCTTACTCTCTCTCTTCTCCCATTTGAACACGCGTGTTAGAAAAGGAGAGGGATAGGGCCTAAAGTCACGTGATGGCCCCTTTGCTATCATTTTCTAACAAATGTAACCAAATGGCCAAAGAAAGAGAAAGACAATTCCTGTATCCGCCCAATGTGTACTTACAACGGACCAAGCACAAAAAGCCTGGGATAGCAGAAAACATTCCTGCGTCGTATCTAGTCTCATCAAAAAGCGGAATTTGTCACAATGACATTAACTACCGGGGAAGGTTTATATCTCAAGAATCTGCTCGTTGAACTTGGTGCCTCGTTAGTTTTCCTCACAATCAGTGGCGCACCGAGAAATTCTCTATCTCTCTCTATTCTCCATTAAAACACGTGTGTTAGACAAGGATGTTCAAGGGGATAAAAACCCCTCTTTCTATCCTTTTTCAACTTATAAATTCAAAGGGGGAATGAGAGAGAAGAAGGAGACCCTGGTTGGGCTACTGATTTTCCTTCCTCTTCACAGTCAGGCTGCCTTGAAGTTAGCTCAGAAGTCTACTGTTAGTAATCGGACACTACGTATTGCTATTAAGCAGCATTTTTATCAGGCATGCGGTGAAAGAAGGTGATATGAAACTCGTCTGCGTGCTTATTGAAGATAATCTAGTCGATCAATTAACACCAGATGAACCGCTAGAGCTGGAGGTGTACCGTGGTACCTCACTTCAATTTACCTATACAGGGTGTAACAGATGTAAACCCCCCCCCCTCCCCCCGTATAACTTTTGAACGAGTTGAGATAAAAAGTTGCGGTTTAGACCATTCTTCATAACTTCAGATGAACTTTATTTTTGGGAGGTCAACCCCCCCCCCCCCCCCCCCCTTAGAGGCCCCCGCGGGAGGCTATCTCTAAAATTCCACTCAATTACACTCAATTTGCTAGTTTTATCAGTCTGAAAGTAACTTAGTAACTATAAAATGCATTCTCTCTCAAATTATGTTACTCATATCTCAAGATGATTAATTTTTGCGTCATGCGCTTTAACCCGTATATGCCCAGAATTATTTGGAACTTTTTGGTGTTTTTCTCAAAAAACACAATTTGAGAACTGACAACACGAAAAAATTAAAAACAGAAATTTTTTGGGGCAGCTAAATTTTAAGAGCTAAAAACTCCCAAAATTGGTTTTTTAATCAAATTGGTCCTAATTGACTGACATTTGGTCGAAAAATAACATAAGTGGGTCGCTAATGACCCACTAGGCATATATGGGTTAATTAAATTCTAACCCTAAGCCCTCGTGGAAATTGCTTTTCTGCTTTTAATTATAATGAAGAAAAAAATGGTGTGATTCTTACCGGGATAAGGCTCCCTGCAGCAGGGATAATACTTTTCGTGACGCTCCGCAGGAACTCCAAGAATGTCCCATTCAACACTGGGATAATATTCCCGTAAATCAATGCCTACGTCCACTTTGTCCGCTCCAGCTTTCTGATTGATGTGCTTCAAATCTATCTAAAAGAGGGAATGAGAAACAAGATAAATGAAAAAAGAAAAGAAGATTTAAATCAACTGTACTCAAAAAAGGGACGAGAACAATCAAGAAGAACGTCTTGCAGTAGTAAAGGGTACTCTAATATTTTAGAGGTGTACGTAAGTAGGTACTAGTGTGGACAAAGATACCTGACCAGGGTATGCAATAAGCAATGCACAGCATACCATTTAACACACTTAGTAGGTGTGTTGCGTGTTGCATAATTTGGTCTGGTATCTTTGTCCCTACAAGTAAGTATACGTGTGTTTAACCTCTTTGCATATTTCTGTGTTTTGTAAAATTGTCACGGAACCTACTTGACTGCGTTGCTTTCCTTGCATATAAGTAGTTCGCGAAACTATGAATACAGAGCTGCCAGCATTCTTAATTAATAACCAAGCTTAGCGAAATTTGGATTTTTTCCTCGGCGAAAAAAAAATGTTTTTACCGACCTCATCAAAACTTTTCAAAACTTGAAAAAATCTATTCTTTAGGGTCCAAACTAATAGACTTGAATGATTATTTCACACTTTTTGTATTTATATTGATTACAAAGGCTCGGTTGTTTTGGTGAAGATCAGAATTTCTGTTTTTTCCGCTAAAAACTCACTGGCGGCTCGTGGAGGTGAGGCGACAAAAATGAGAGGTGCACAGGATTTTTTTTTAAACGCTTTTCACCTAAACTTTTTGAAAAATTCTACGTTTCATTCACACTTTTTGGACTATTGAAACAAAGAAAGATGAAATAGTAACCATTTTAACCTTTATCCGTTATTTTTTTAGTTTTTTTTTTCTTTCTCCTCCATCAAAAAATGTGAGGCGATGGCTCCCTGTCGCCTCACTTGCCTCACCTGGCGAGCCGCCTTTTAAAACTTGAGTCGCATTTCGGTAGATTTGTAAAATAGCTCTTTTAGGCTTTTTCATCGATCATTTCCAGTCATAAGGTGCATTATCAGTTATAGAGTACATTTTGACAATCTATCCTTAATTTGGGCAATTTTTTTCTCCTTATCACTTGGTGGAGGGTTTGAGTCGATAAAACTTTAAAAAAAAAAAAAAAAAAAAAAAAAAAAAAAAAAAAAAAAAAAAAAAAACTGTTTTTACCGATATACTATGGAATTATAATCCGTGGTGGCTCGTGCAATTTGGCAACCGTAATTATTGCCATTAAAACTATGCTAAAGTATCGATATCTTGAGGGTGCAATAGAGCTGTTGTAAGCTTTTGCTACAGGCTTATTAATAATTGATTATGGGGTAAAACCCTGTAAAAATGACGATAAGCGCATTATAGTAAATCACAAAATCCACTCTGGAACTGATAAAATGCTTTCAAACTCGAGTCCGTAATGGGGGTTATCGCCTAAATTTTATGGAAATTGTGTGCTTCTTCTTCTTCTTGTGTGGTGTCACGAGAACACCTCGCGAGGATGGAGCTTATTGATATAGGAAAACACCGCCATTACGGTCCAGTGGCCGCTCGTGCTATTTGGCAACAATGTCTTCCCTCCATTTGAATGTATGTTTAACAATCGATTATTGGTGAAGCGCTGATTCACTTTCGAATCGATTGTTTTACATACAATCAAATGGAGGGATGATATTCTTGCCATATTGCACGAGCCGCCACTGTTACGGTGTCGCGTTTGAAAGCATTTTATGAGTAGATTTCGTGATTTTTAAGTGCGATTATCGTAATTTTTATAGGATTTTACCCCCATAGTCATAACTATTGATAAGCCTGTAGCAAAATTTTGCAACCGCTCCATTCTGTATCTAGATAGCCACTCTAAGACATTTGCACTTTCGTTTAAAATCAATTTCCCCAGGGTTAATTGTAATTTTTTATTAAATGTTACAAAACTATGATTTTTATGAGTTTGGGAATGGATTTTGTGATTTATTAGTGAGCTTATCGTAATTTTTTTAGGGTTTTACCCATTAGCCAACTATTGATAAGCCTGTAGCAAAATTTTGCAACCGCTCCATTTTGTGCCCAGAGACAGCCACTCTAAGACACTTGCGCACTTTCGTTTAAAATCAATTTCCCCAGAATTAGTTACAATGTTTTATTAAATGTTATAAAATATGATTTTAATAAGTTTGGGAATGGATTTTGTGATTTTTTAGTGCGCTTATCGTCATTTTAACCCTTTCAGACCTGCGAAAATCCTTTTTTCCAGGAACGGATTTTTGACTAACATTGCGTTGATCTCAGCGCCGTTTCCTCATCTAAATTGATGCGCATATTGTATTTTTTTGTTTTCATAAGACTACATGTTATTCAAATGTCCATGGCGGAATGGATTTCAGGTCTGAAAGGGTTAATAGGGTTTTACCCCCATTATCAAAGAGTGATAAGCTTGCAGCAAAAGTTTGCAACAGCTCCATTTCCGAGATGGACCGCAAACGAAGTTTAAATACGTTGCGTTGTGATCAAAGGAAATTCCACTCCCTACGAACGTCAGCATGAATCTCAGAATAACTGCTGTATATAGACTATGCTGCACACATACAACATGACGCTGTATACATACAAGCATGCACTAAGACAAGGATGTAGGAATCTCTTTTGACTTCACTGAATGAAACTCTATAGCTCTCTCTCTCTCTCCTCCGTCTGCGCCCTCTCTCTTTTGCGCTTTTGAACTAAAGAGTGGTGGTGATAACCCGACTTGGATTTGAAAGAGAGGGTTACAGACACCGAAGCGAGGGAGGGGGAGGGAAGGGGGTGAGGGCACGCGAAGAGACGGTATAAAGGGATCTAATCAATGAAAGAATGGGTCGGCCGATATCGAGTAACAGGAATTAGGATGCGATGCTAGGATGCTGAACGGAGGGATTCGAGGAGGAGGGGGCGAAATATTATATCATTAATGTGTTCAATGTAAACATCTCGCTGAAAAGTGGTTCCGAGTCTCCACGAGAGAAATATCCTTGTCTACGTCGACAAGTAGCGTTTTAAGAAAAAAAAATGTCAATTTTCCTCTTTCCTCGAAATCTTTCGTTGCGTGTTCAATACCGTCTCAACTAATACCCAGCTGCTCTGTTTGAGACTGGGGAGGTTATGTTCATCTTGGTATGTGCAAACTTATGGCCGGCTCCTCACTCCTGGTGTTATTGAAAAGTAAGCATCCAAAACTATACATAATATGTCCGCGACATTCACCATCCATCAGTGTTAATTTTACTAATTTTTAGTGTTTTAGAATAATCTCCCTCTGTAATTTCACTTTATCATCGCTTTCGTATGTATTTTGAAACGCTGATTACAATAATGGTATCATTTTTCATTAAAGTGGCCTAGATTTTACGTAAATTCCAATTTACGTCTTCCTCGCAAACAATTCGAAATAATGAAAAAGTATGAGTTTTGA
Organism: Trialeurodes vaporariorum; assembly: GCA_011764245.1. Classification (NCBI taxonomy): domain Eukaryota; kingdom Metazoa; phylum Arthropoda; class Insecta; order Hemiptera; family Aleyrodidae; genus Trialeurodes; species Trialeurodes vaporariorum. The sequence goes on along the minus strand of VMOF01000002.1, from coordinate 9,983,934 downwards.
GTAAATACTAAGGCTGAATGTGAAATCAGGTGGTCAAAATACGCGGAAGGTCGTGGAGATGAGGAGAGAAAGATGTATCTTATGATGAGAAAACCTGGTTTTACGTTCATGACGGCCGGACACACTGTGTCGTTAAGGCGTAAAAACCGTTATCCAGTATTTGGTTGGTTTTTTGAAGTTCAACCAAAATCGGAAAAGTACGTCAGTAATGATTGTTTTGGGCTTATTTACTTCCACAAAGCAGTAAACGCGTTGAAAATCGTATTTTAGAGAGGATAAATTACTATTTTGCATTTCACCAATATTTCAATCTCCATAAGCGTACGTATACCAAGACGACCCTAAATTCAAGAAAGCAGTCAGGTATGCTTGTAGACGGTATTGGCGTGCTCCTTTATATATAAACTCGAGCCTGTCACTTATTTTTATTTGAGTAACATCCACTGTCTGTTATATTTATGCAATAATGAGAGGTTCTTGGTTATTTACACCTGCAAAAGAGATACCTATGTTCCCTCCATGGAGATCTTGCTAACATTCACTGCGTATGGGATTGGATAATGAATTCTATACTTGCGTAAAAACCATTGCAAATGACGACGAGTGAGGTAAAATATACTTACTTGGTTACCATCGTAACTCCAAGATCCAAATTTCATGAAACAGGTTTGCTGATCAAACGGAAAATAGCGGACATCGATCTCGCATGAAGACTTAAAAATTGCCGGAGGTGTCCACACAACTTTTCCATCAAAGTGGAGAACAGCCTTTGTCATTGTTGTAACAACATATTCGCCATCGGCACTATAACAGAGAGAGCCAAATTATTTTGGGTATACTCATTTTGGATACATTGATGCATACATAAGGATGTGTTATAGGCTGAGCGTCAGATGAAAATGTTCCAAGAAGCCCAACACAGTTGCCTCAGTAATTTAAGATAATTAATAGGTTTTGCCTTAGGTATTCGACCTACGTTTTAAAATTGCATCGATAAAATTAAAATTCTTTTATCGCGTTTTGAAGAAGAAGAAGAAGAAGAAGAAGAAGAAGAAGAAGAAGAAGAAGAAGAAGAAGAAGAAGAAGAAGAAGAAGAAGAAGAAGAAGAAGAAGAAGAAGAAGAAGAAGAAGAAGAAGAGAGAAGAAGAAGAAGAAGAAAAGGAAGAAGAGAAGAAGAAGAAGAAGAGAAGAAGAAGAAGAAGAAGAAGAAGAAGAAGAAGAAGAAGAAAAGAAGAAGAAGAAGAAGAAGAAGAAGAAGAAGAAGAAGAAGAAGAAGAAGAAGAAGAAGAAGAAGAAAAGAAGAAGAAGAAGAAGAAGAAGAAGAAGAAGAAGAAGAAGAAAAAGAAGAAGAAGAAGAAGAAGAAGAAGAAGAAAAAGAAGAAGAAGAAGAAGAAGAGAAGAGAAGAAGAAGAAGAAGAAGAAGAAGAAGAAGAAGAAGAAGAAGAAGAAGAAGAAGAAGAAGAAGAAGAAGAAGAAGAAGAAGAAGAAGAAGAAGAAGAAGAAGAAGAAGAAGAAGAAGAAGAAGAAGAAGAAGAAGAAGAAGAAGAAGAAGAGGGATCTTCTCTCCCATTCTCTTCCAAAGCGTAGTGTGCCATTTGGCAACGTTGCAGTTTGTCCATTTAAACCCTTAGAAAATATCGAAGTATTGGGTGTTTGGTGAGCTATATGGTAACAATACAACGTTGCCAAATTACACGCTATACACCACTGTTCCCTTCCCCTCTCTTTCCTTGTCCACTCTCCAAATATAGTCGCTTGAAGCATTTGTTACTGATCAGGAGTAAGTATTTGAAGGCATTTTTCAATTCATCGATGATTCCACCGGTTGAGAAAAGATTGTACACAGTTCAGTTCAGTTTATGACCGTAATGCTCGAAAATACTCTGATCTGTAATCTTTTCTCAATCGGTGGAAGCGCTGATAAAAGATTAAAATATTTTTTTTTTTTTGTTTTTTTTTTTTTTTTAAGTCAGTAATGATTCCACCTGTTGAGAAAAGATTACAGAATGGAGTATCGTGCTTTGATAGTCATGAACTGAACTGTGTAATCTTTTTTAGCCGCGGTGGAATCATTGTTGGATTGAAAAATGTCATAAAATATACGCAAAACGGCAGCTCTGATACTCATTTCGGTGGAGACGCATGCTATACTGAAGGCGGCTGTGACGCTGCGCTGTGTGCGTACTATACCGCATTGCTCGCGATTGAAAATGCGCCTTCATGACGTTGGATAGGCAACAACGGAAACGCTGAAAATTACGATTTTCGCCTCTTACAGCAGCAGCTAATAAAGAGTACAATTAATGCTTCGCGATTATCAGTTTAGCGAAGCGAGTTAAAGGTAAGAGACACTGTCTTTGGTTTGAGTCTCTCATATTTGATTTTTGCCCCCCCCCCCAATCCGTAAGAACTTTAAAAAAACAATAAACGGTAAATTGGCACTCAAAACCACTCTTTGGATCAATTTTAGTTTATAAAATATTAGTAGTCCAATTACCTTTCTTAATCCTTAACTGAGCAGCTGCACCAAATTTCAGCTCTATAATTCTTTGTTTCTGAATTACTGCCATTTCCGATTTTTGCTTAAGACTTTGAAGGGCTTTATAGCTCAGCAGGGGTCCTTTCCGGACGGAATTTCATGATATAAAAGTGTTGTATTGACCTCCAAATTTACCCCAAAAATTATAACCACACAATTGAGGCCATTGGCGGATACAGGCCACAGGGGGTGGCGGAGGGGGCGATAACCTCTCCCGTTCGCCCCAAAAAGTGGGAAAAGAGGGGAGAGGAAGGCGGGAAAAGAGCGAAAAACAAAAAGAAGGTCAAAGGGGGGTGAAAATCCCAAGTTCGCCTTCCCTCCCGTTCGACGCTCGCGAGGACAGGATCCGCCACTGATTGAAGCAGTTTCTAGAAAAAGGGCCCATAAAACAAATGGATGTGCTCTTCCCGAGAATTGTGCATTGTGAGCAATTGGAGGTTCTGTGCTGAAGAGTAAACTCGTTGTTTTTCGAGCTCTTATTCCGGAAACGACTTCAATTTAGAACCCCCATTTAGAATGGGTCTGTTGCATACTTTTGCTACAACAAAATAGAACCTTGATTCTTATGCAAAATTCGGCGAATATAACGATGCGCACATTAAAAACGTTCAAAATCCACTCATCAACTCAGGAAATCACTTCAATTTCAGACAGCCCGCGCTACACTAGACACTATTTGCACCGGTATACTACTACATAGACGGAACCACCATGCAGAAGTAAACAACATCGTTACTACAAAATGATGGAATTCCCTTCTAAATACATGAGCAATTGTCTGTATTTGCTGTCTGGTCTTTTCGGCGTATCAAAGATACAAAATAATATAAAAATGTACGCATCTAAACGAAACATTCCAATGTTTGTAAGTTCTGTTCATGTTTACATAAAACGAGATGGTTCCATCTATGTAGTTATAAGTCGGTGATATAGTGTCTAGTGAAGCGCGGGTTATTTGAAATGGAAGGTATTTTCTGAGCTAATGAGTGGATTTTGAAAGTTTTTAATGTGCGCATCGTTATTTTGGCCGACTTTTACGTTAGAAACAATGTGCCATATTGATGTAGCAAAAGTACGCAACAGACCCATTACTTTCCAGAAACTATGCTCTCTTGAAAAACAAACCAAGTGCTCTTGCAAAGTTCCAAAATCTACTCTCGTGTCATACTCACTTGTTATAAAGTACTATGTCTGGCAACCAGATATGTTCTGACGGAACGTAGAGCTCCTTGACTCCACCGTACTCAGCTGGGTCCCATCGGAATTTGTGATCTTGCCATTCCTACAACAGCAATAAAAACAAAAGTTAAAACTCGCTGCCTATGTCCAAACTCTTAGCCTGCTCATGTTTGTTTCTATTTAGAAGTGAAAAGTTTTCCACTTTACAAGGCCTGACCTAAGGTCATAAAATAACAAGGTATGCTCGACTTCGTGCCACAAACTCAGTGGCACGCTGTTCAAAATCACTGAAGCCAAGATGGCCGACAAATGTAGAAAATATTGAGTTGCCCTCTACAGGAAAGCAGAAAACATTGGGCGATACTCGTCGCTCGAGTGAGTCTGAAAAACGCTCCTATAATCTGAAGGTTGGTCTGGACCAAGGTTATAGATTAAAGAGGTATGCTCACCTGACTTCGCCCCAAAATTCCAATGGCGCGCAGTTCAAAATAACTGCAGGTAAGATGGCCGACAAAAGCAGGAAACGTATACTCTTTGCAGAAAACATTGGGTTGTCTTCTGCTTTCCTGCAGAGGGCAGCCCAATGTTTTCTTCAAAGAGTATACGTTTTCTGCTTTTGTCAGCCATCTTGCCTGCAGTGATTTTGAACTGCGCGCCACTGGATTTGTGGCGCGAAGTCAGATGAGCATACCTCTTTAAACTATAACCTTGACCCGAGCATACTCTTTTTTCTCCTTTAGCCTATTTCACATTGTTTCAGTCTTCAATCCGGATAAACGCGATTAATTATCGATGAGAATACTTACAAGCTAAGCTTTCGCCGGGCGCCTTCAATGTGTCGTATAGGCGATTCCAACTCCTCCGAGTGCGAACAGTTACCTCTTTAATATATAACCTTGGGTCTCGACTAGCCCTGAGCAGATTTCCTCAAATTTTCAACATTTTCTAAGCTCAATTTTAAATTACCTTCTTAATTTATAACCTTGGGCCTGACCAAAGCAGATGATACTGCCAATAAGATGTCAGAAAATTTTCATAAAACGGCTGAAAGCCCGAAAAAATTGGCACCCTCAAAATTCTCGACTTCTTTGATCTCTCAGGCTCAAATATTAACAGATTCCTCAACGTTTTCTCAAATCCTCCTCAACTTGGAATAAGGCGTTTGAAATACATAGAGGATAGAAAGAAGATGAGGATGAGAACAAGCTGGAGGAAGATTTAGAGTGAATGCGGAATAGTAAGGAACTGTGGAATGTTGGATTAAAACCCTTTACTGCATGATGATTTTTTTTTTTTTTTTTTTTTTTCAATTAAATGATTTTTTTTTTCAGTACAATTTTGATCCTTGAGACAGGGAAAAATAGTGAAACAATTCTTTCTATTATATTTCAATGGTAAAGAGCCTGAATATTAATTGTTCCAAATATGGCCTTACCCGCATTTAGGTATCCATGCAACTGAAAATAAAGTTTTCAGGCTAAAAAAAAAAAAAAATTAAAGTAGTAAAAAATAAGTTAGTAAGTTTCAATAGTTGTTTTTTTTTTTTTTTTTGTATATGGTACCTTTGCGTTACTCCCAAACATAACAATTGAAAATCGGAAAATCTCTATCAGATTTTCAGTGAGCTATTTTCAACCGCTCTGCACGTTCTATATCCTGTTCTGCGCGCTCTAGGACTAAATCGACAAGTCTTACTCGTTTAGTATCTGTTCCACATGTGACCCACCATGCAGCGACAGTACAACTCAAGTCCCCTACTTTTAGATAAGGCTTCAAAGTAATTGTTCCAGATCTGGGCTCATCTGCAGTTAAGGGTTAAGGAATTGATTTAATAAAGTAAGGAAATGTAAAATTGACAGAGATGCCATGGATACCTTTTCAGGAAAAAAATAATTTAGTTGGGAATATTGTAAATATTTGGAGGAAATCCCTAGTTTGGTCCGAACTAGCCCTGAGATTTCCTCCAATTCTCATTATTTTCCATGCTCAAATGGTCCAATCTAATGTAATGACCAGCAAAAATCACGAAAATCTCACCGAATAAGTCTACAATTCGGTAATAAACTCACATAACTGCTTTAACGACAAGATCGTAATGGCGCTTCAACGCAGGTATCATGGGAGACTCCTGTCTAATCTGTCACTTTCTCTACAGAAACACAGAGATATGTCTCATTTTAGATAGGTATCTCCCATGATACCTGCTTCAAACCGCCATTATGTCCGATTCTGAGAGTGAATTTCGTGATTTTTCAGTGTACTCATCGTCATTTTGACAGGTATTTATGCAAGAGTCAACTCTTCAATCCCCCGTAGCAAAAGTTTGCTAGGGTCCCATTGGTTTAACATTGGTTTTACTTAACTTTTCCTCCAGCGTGTCATCATCCTCCAGGAAATTCAAATGGCACTTTTCTAGTCAAGAGAGTTTCGAGGAAAAGTTGAGCAATGTGTCAAAATGCGGCCCATCGTGTATTGAAGGCTTTTTACTTGTTGTCTGATTTCGATTGGTGGAGAATTTTTCGAATGTTCGTCAGGGAAAAGTCATGGGGTTTTATTTGTCAGTTTCTGTAATCAGTAGAGACTCGAATAATGGGGGAACCTTGCTATTTTTCAATTTAAACCCATGCAAAAATATCGATTAATCAAAGAATCGATTATTTTACAGAGATTCAAGTGGAGGAAATCCATTGTTGTCACGAGCCGCCACTGTCTCCACTCATGGTCTGAGATTTCCTGGAAACGCGAGACCGGGAATCAGTGGCGTAGCGTGCAATTTGGCAACGTTTTCATTTGTCCATTTAAACCCGTGTAAAAAGTCGAAAATAAAAGTGTTCACCGAACACCCAATAGTTCGATGATTTTCATGGGTTTAAATGGACACATTACAACGTTGCCAAATTGCACGCTACGCCACTGCCGGGGATGCTCTCGTACGTTTCGGGGGAGCGCTTCCGGGATAGATTCCGTACAGTCTTAAAAGAAGCGGGAATTAAGTGTAATGGGGGTTCTTTGCTGTGGAATGACGCCTTGATGGTCCATCAATCCTTTTTCCCCTATCAATGGACTGATAGAGTGGCCCCAGTTGATACATCGATCGGCTTCCGTAAATGCAACGAAGTGACAGTGTAAAATACACCCTTCGCTGTAAAGAATAGAACGGGGATTGCCTTCATACTACGCATTCTAAAATACTGTGACAACCAGGGCTGCCGTTTGTTTTGCGTATAATCAATGCTATTTTTCTATTCACCGATGATTCCACCGGTTGAGAAAAGATCACACAGTTCAGTTCAGTGTATGACTGTAATGCACGAAAATACTATGATCTGTAATCTTCCCTAAATCGGTGGAAAAACTCCGTTAATTAATTAAAACATCCGCAAAGTCATCGACGACTCCACTGGTTGAGAAAAGATTACAGATTCGAGTATTTTAGTTTATTACAGTCATGCACTGAACTGAACTGTGTAATCTTTTCTCAACCGGTGGAGTCATCGGTGAATTTAAAAATAGCATTTATTATACGCAAAACGGCAGCCCTGGTGACAACGAAAAAAGGATAGAAGGGGGTGAAAAGAACCGTTCCGTTGAAAGAGGGTGATTCAGGTTGAAGCATGAGATGATGCGACTTCAACGACCAAGTGAGTGATCTTAATTGAATCGACTTGCGGAGGTTTTAATCTGCTGTTGAAATTTGCTATTTCGAGCTCTTGAAAGTTGCATTTGACTCGCCTCAGCCCTTGTTTATTAAAAAAAAAGAAGAAATTGAAGAGTAAAGCGTTATTGAAAGGGTGAGAACCTTGTTGTTTTACCTCGGTAAAGCAGGCATCGCAAAAAAAAGTTTCAAGACCTCTTCACGAATGTACACTCTTAGGGAACAGCTTTCATAAACTTGATCCGAGATACTCGTGAGTTATACTTTTTTTCCAACTTAAATATTTACCTTCATCTCCATTCATTCATTCATTTATTCGGTCATTCATCTTTTATTTTGCAAGAAACCCGCGGGAATGGTTGAAGGGAGATTGGAAGGCATATGCCCTTCCTTGGTTGGGAGTCACTGAACGTTTGACGATGGTATCTCACGCTAGTAAGCGGTAAAAAGCGTCAAAAATTATGCTGTACTCAACCCTTTTGCTCCATAGTCTTATAAAGATGAAGTTTTGTTTATATGGATGTTTAGGACATTTCAAAAAAATTGACATGCACATGAAAATATATGAACGAGTGACATCCAATCCATTAGAAAACGTCTAAGATTATTGAAACTGCTTTTTCATAATCAAACTTGAGCGTTTCTGCGTTGCCGAACAATGGGCCCCCTAAAGGGGCACTGATACCTCCAATATCAAGTAAGTAGTGCCTGGGAAGGGAGGGGCATGTACTTTGAATCGAGCTTTCGCGCTTTATCATAAGTGGCGGTAGCCATCAAGCCAAGTCCAAAACCTGGCCCCCGGCCAGACGGTGGGGTCTGCGGACTTTCGGACATTCTCCAAAACAGTTTTATGATTCAACAATTTTTTTCCAGGACTGGCCCCAATAATCTGCAGTGATCGGAACCAACTTTTTTCTCAACATTTTTTGGGTTCAAATAAACAGTCTTCTAAATCCATCCCGAGTTCCCCGAAAAACTTCAAAAAGGAGCTTCGAAGTTGAAATCGTCTGATTCTGCACCATTGGACCCCTTCTAAAATTTTTAGCACTTGGAGACTGGAGCTCAAGGGTACTTACTTATGTTGGGTTTTTCTTGCACTTACGCAATGTTGATGGAACGGATTTCCCTCCATCGACTAACCCCTTTTGGAACAAGCCCGAGTTAACTCGTTTTTCTCCCCTTGTCGTTTTCATATTTTTCCAGTCTCACGATTCCGAATAAACGCGATTCTCGACGTAGACACTAACAACATAAAGTTATATATGCCGGGCGCCTTCAATTCATCGTATAGGCAATTCCAACTCCCCCAAGTACGAACAGTTAACTACCTTCCATACATGAACGGAAGAGAGACGTTCTTTCGAAGAAGTTCTTTCGTCGGGCGCCTTCAATTCATCGTATAGGCAATTCCAGCTCCCCAAAGTACGAACAGTTAACTCTCTTCCCCACATTAACGGAGAAGTGGCGCTCTTTTGAACGAAGCTACTGCACAAAGGGTTAAAAGGATCCAAGTTAGTACATAATGCAATATAAAATACAGTGAAATGATTTCTCCAGAATATCAATATAAAATTTAGTTACTTACATGTTCTAGCCAGACGTTTGTAGTCAAAATTTGATCTTTCAAATTCTGTAACAAATCAGAAAGTGTGTGTTAAAAATCATTCATAAGAGTAATTTAAAAATTAAAAGAAGTACGATGAAGGGGAAAAACAGCCTCTCACTCACAAACCTAGAAAACTTCTCTCATACTATCGAAACTACCAAAAACTATTTATTCAAACAACCTGACTCACTATTTTTTTTTCACATGCATGCAGTATCTTTAAACCCAGTAAAAAGTTTAGGTTATCGATAGTTTGGTCCCAAATAATGACTTGTTGAAACGTTTTGATTGCCAGTAAAATGCCCGGTTTGGAAAATGTTCGAGCCGGTGCTGATTGCTGCTTAGGAGCGTCTAAAAGCAAGCACGACGCATTGTGGCCTGAAGATCCTTTCAAACGATCAAAGTGGCAACAAAGTAGCCCTCATGTGGGAATCACGTGGATCAGACCACAACCAGTATTTTCCAGTTTTGGACGGGATAGAATAGTTCACACTGTGGATAGGGAGAGAGGATCGGAAGTGGGAGTATGGACAGTTGTGGACAGTTGTAGCTCTATTTTCATCAAAACAGTCCACGTGTGGTCGAATCTAGAGTCCCTATATGTAGAGAGTTAAGACAAGAGGGTAGTCAACTTCTGATTGGTCGATGAGTTTTAAGCTCTACGGATGCCGCCATTGAATGCGATTTTGCACTTTTGTTTACAATCGCATTTGTTTACCAACGGTATTTTGCGGATAAAGAGTTAATTTTCGACGAATCTGTTAATTTTATTCATGATACGCCACAAGAATGTCTGTAAATCCCAAAAGAATCTTTCAAAGCCCAAATAGATGTCGATCCACAAAAGCAGTGAAAGATTACATCGTTAGAAACTCAGCGGCACTGTAATCTTTGCAGTGGACCGAAACACAACAACGGCCCTCAGAATGTAAACAAATATGCAAAATTGCATCCAATGGCGGCGCCCATGGTTTCACTTGTCTTAACTCTCTACATATAGGGACTCTAGTCGAATCTGTCCACTATTGGCAACACTGACCACAACAAACAGTAATATTCATATACTCGCAAATTAAAGGACATCTGACGTCAAAACTTTCGAGGTGTTGTGTATCTTGACAGGAAATGAATATGTGCTATTGTTGATTATGGTCCCTTTTGATGATCTTCAAAGGTTTTTGAGCCACCCAACGATAAGCTATAGCAATAAAGAGGGCGCTATCCCTACATGTTATAAGTCCTATCCCAAAGTAAGGCAGCGTGGGAGATCTGACTCTGGTTTGTTTGTCTCATCTTTTTTAACCTTAACCCTTTACTGCATGACTTTTTTTTCCAATAAAATAATTTTTTTTTTTTTTCAGTACAATTTTGATCCTTGAGACAGGGAAAAATAGTGAAAAAATTCTTTCCGTTATATTTCAATGGTAAAGAGCCTGAATATGAATTGTTCCAATTATGGCTTTACCCGCATTTAGGTATCCATGCAACTGAAATTAAAGTTTTCAGGCTAAAAAAAAAAAAATTAAAGTAGTAAAAAATGAGTTAGTAAGTTTCAATAGTTGTATTTTTTTTATATGGTACCCCTGCGTTACTCCCAAACATAACAATGAAAATCGGAAAATCCCTATCAGATTTTCAGTGAGCTATTTTCAACCACTCTGCACGTTCTCTATCCTGTGCTGCGCGCTCTAGGACAAAATCGACAATTCTTACTCGTTTAGTATCTGTTCCACATGTTACCCACCATGCAGTGACAGTACAACTCAAGTCCCCTACTTTTAGATAAGGCTTCAAAGTAATTGTTTCAGATCTGGGCTCATCTGCAGTTAAGGGTTAAATCAACACTTGTAATTAATTCAGTGGAAATTGGTTTTTAAAGGAAGTGCTGTCTAGACACTGAGTTCTGGCACAACTATCCACGTGAGAAAATGTGGCTTGTTTCTCCCATGATTCAGTACGTTTCTTTATCGTGCAAATCCTTCCTGAAGAAACGGATGTATCGTCCTATTTGAAACAACTCTTCGCCGTGAAAAAGCAACGGAAATCCCTCGAAACGTGGATCATTATGATGTTTCCTATGACCGGTGACGCATAAGTGTATCGCGGATGCCAAATTGGTACCACACTGGTGTGTTAACACTACCAATGCATGATTCAAAGGGATCTCTAGAAAAACAGTAAATTGCTTGGTGATTCCAAAAACTATCGGTTCATGTTGAATTCAGATTGACCACTTACAAAATGAATCTTAGCTTCTTGAATAGTCAAAATGTTTACTCTCTTTGGAAGGATCACTTTTATTGATCAATCGAAATTGATTCTAACGAGGATATTATACAGGTGTACTTTCGCTGGAGGAAAGAAAGTTTCTTGAACAGTCAAAATGTTTTACTCTCTCAGCAGGGATCACTTTTATCGATCAATCGAAATTGATTGTAACGTGGATAGGTGTGTGTAGTACTTACTTTCGCCGAAGGAAAGAAGGTTTCTTGAACAGTCAAAATTTTTACTCTCTTTGGAAGGATCACTTTTATTGATCAGTAGAAATTGATTATATCGAGGATTGATGTAGGTACTTTTGGTGGAGGAAAGAAAGTTTCTCGAACAATCAAATTGTTTACTCTTTCTCGAAGGATCACTTTTATTGATCAATCGAAATTGATTATAACGAGGATTGATGTAGGTACTTTTAGTGGAGGAAAGGAAAGTTTCTCGAAAAATCAAAATGTTTACTCTTTCTCGAAGGATCTCTTTTGATTCGAAATTGATTGTAACGTGGATAGGTGTGTGTACCTTCGCTGGAGGAAAGAAAGTTTCTTGAACAGTCAAAATGATTACTCTCTCTCTCTGGAAGGATCACTTTTATTGATCAATAGAAATTGATTATAACGCGGATTGATGTAGGTACTTTTAGTGTAGGAAAGGAAAGTTTCTCGAACAATCAAAATGTTTTCTCTTTCTCGAAGGATCTCTTTGATTGAGCAATCGAAATTGATTATGACGAGGATCAGTGTACTTTTGGTGGAGGAAAGAAAACACAAGACTTACCAAATCTATAAGCTGTGATAGTCGCAGACCTAATTTTACTAGCACAGTATTGGTGTTATTGCTAACAGGTCGTATTAACCTATTATAGTTGCTTAACAAATCGTCGTAAAGTCTTTTAGCATCCGGGTTGGCTTGACTCATCAACGAATAAATCAAAATGATAAAGAAAACTAAAAACCACTCACGGAAACACATGACAATATAAAAATATAAAAAAAGCTACAAAAAAAAAAAAAAAAATCACTCACACTCACACACACGCACCGGACGCGCGGGAGTGTGCGAGGAAAACCTCCTCCACACAAGCACCCTTCGATTTTATGTTTCGTTTAGCATTCTCTTAACGATGCCTTTTCATCACGCCGAAAAAAGAGACCGCGGATTTCCGATTAATCAAATTCGAGTGCGATCGAGTTTCGTTAAACATCTCCGTCTTTCACCACGTGTAAATTGTATTTCGAGTAACCAGGGTCTATTCATCCTTAGACCAGCCCGCCGTCCTATACCGTTTTTTATTCTTTTTTTCCCCCTTTTTTTCCTTGGGTTGTCGGATGTGGATTTCAACGCTCACCGCGGTGAAGTGGTGCAACTCGACGTAGTCCCTGCATAGATCCGGGTGAACTGATCTCCACTCCCCCCTCCCCCTCCCCTCCCCCCACCCCTCGCCCCTCGCGCGACGCATGGGGAGACTTTGTACGCAAGCGCGATAATTTCACCCAGATATTCTCGCCCCTCGCTCGGTCACCGAGCTTTCCTCTCTCGTGTTCTCTCCCACCCTCAAGATGAGATAGGTACTCTCTCTCTCTCTCTCTCTCTCTCTCTCTCTCTCTCTCTGCTCTCTCTCTCTCTCTCAATCCGCCGCTGCCATGCAGCTTTATGCTGCTGTGTTCTCTCCTCTTACCGACTCGGGATGCGGAACTTCTGTGTTGACTTTTGACTTGTGATGTATCGATTTCTCATCCATGTAAGCCTCTAAAAAGAATCGATTCTTGAGAGGGTTTAATTTAATCTCCGAAAAGGATCGATTATTTTTCTTACGCGGAAAAAAAATGAATAACTGATTTAACGGAATGGTGAATCAACAAAAAAGTATCGTCAAACTTCCAACACAAATTGTGAAATCAACAAAATGTTTGTCAATTTCGTATACCAATTCGTTGATTTATCAATCCATTTTGTCAGTTTCACAATAACATTTTGTCGAGCATTGCGTTTTGTTAAATGGATGTATCGATTTCTTATCCATGTAAGCCTCTGAAAAGAATCGATTCTTGGGAGGGATAAATTTAATCTCCGAAAAGGATCGATCATTTTGCTTTACGGAAAAAAATGAATAGTTGATTTAATATTTCTAATGTTATAAGTCGTGACCACAAAATGGTATTGTTAATTCAACAAAACGGAATGGAGATATTAAATCAACAAATAAGTATTGTTAAACTTCCAACACAAATTGTTAAATCAACAACGTTTTTGTCAATTTAAATTCGTCGATTTAACAATCTATTTTGTCAGTTTAACTATAATATTTTATTGATTCAGCATTCCGTTTCGTTAAGTTAACAAAACCATTTTCGCGCGGTCACGACTTTTTACGTTTGGATTGTTAAATCACCTGCTCCCCTCCCCTTTTCAAAATTTCACTGAAGCTTTAAATGGCAAAAAAACGATATTCGAAAGCTTACGAGCCACCAGTCAACTGAGTCACAACTCAACTCACTTCTCCTTCCGCGATCTGTATAATGACAAGAAAAAATTATTTAAAAAATTAGCAATAGCGGATCCAAGAATCTATCCCTCTCTTCCGTCTCCCATTAGAACTCGTGTGATAGAAAAGGGCAGATTAGGGGCAGGTTACATGTTTTTCGCCCCCTCCTCAATCTTTTTCTAACGCATGCATTCAAAGAGAGGCAGAGAGAGAAAAACGATCTCTTGGGTCCGCCTATGAAAACTAGCTTTTCCTGGAAAAAATGTTGAGATCGGCTCCGAAAACCGAAAAAACAGTGACAAACATAAGTTCCATTATTTTAAAGAGATGTATTTCATGGCGATGATCAACAGCCCCCGTCTCCACCATCAGGTTGCAGAGGCGAGGGTCACTATCCCCTGAATAAAATATTTTATAGATGAGGAACCACTATTTTTGATTGCATGACTACAAGGAGCATCAAGGTTTAAACGATTTGGCGCCAACTGAAGGTTGATAGTTTGATGTAGTTTTTTGATTTTGATGCATCGAAGATCAAAGTTCGATTTTGATCCAGTTTCGAAACTCCCACTGAAAAATCCAGCATTTATAAAACTATAGACTTAAAGGATAAGAACCTTCTGAGTTGATCAAACTATAAAGTTTGGAGATTCGATAAGCCAAACAATAAGAATAAAAAACTGCATTTTTTGCAGAATAAATAAACATTGAACAAATAATGTATGTTCGAGTACAAACACAGCGGAGGAGGGGGTGAGGGGGAGTTCATCTCCAGGCAGGTGCATGCATCAGAAATGCATGAGCAAGGTCAGCGGCCAAGAGCGCAACTCAACCGGCTTTAACCGGTGATTTTGTGTATCATTTATAAACTGAAAGTAATCTTGAAAACAAGTAATAATATTCAGAAAAAATAATGGGTCCACCGAAAATTCACCAAAACTTTGATTTTTGGGCCCCCTAATGTTCGTCAAAATTTTCGAAAATTTTGACTTGACGAATTTCTTGTACAACGATTATTGATACACGTTACAATCTCTTCATAATTTGCATTATATCTGTCAGTTATGTTTTGTATCGGTAGTTTCAATACGACTTAACATCATTTCATACCATGTTGACTGTAGACAAAATATAGTATTACACATATTAAAATTATTCCTGTCCCAGATTTTCGTGACCATAGGTCACGAATTCGTAATCTACCTCGCTAGGAAGATTTTGAAACCCGTAACCTGGTCACAAAACTCAAAACCAAAGATGGCGGACACCAGTGGCGTAGCGTGCAATTTGGCAACGTTGTATTGTGTCCATTTAAACCCATGAAAAAGGTCGAATGTGAAGGTGTTCACCGAACACCCAATAGTTCGATCTTTTGAATGGATTTAAATGGACACATTACATCGTTGCCAAATTGCACGCTACGCCACTGGCGGACACCCATTTGATTTTACAGTAATGAATTGACCGAACGCGGTTTCTAAATGAAATATGCTTATTGACATTGGGTCACGCGAAGCTAACAGGTGGTATCCTCCCGTTCTTGCAGGCGCATTTTGTTTCCCAAGTCAGGACTATTTTTCCCACCTTAAGTACATGATTAATTTGCTCACTGGCGCAACCAGGATCTCTTCCATCTCTCTCATTTTTCGTTTGAATGTATAAGTAGGAAAAGGACAGAAAGAGGGGGTTTTATCCCCTTGTCCATTTTCGTCTAACATACGTTTTTTAATAAAGAAAAGAGAGAGATGAAGAAACTCTCGGTGCGCTACTGCATTTGCTTATCTGTATAGTGTAACATCTTTTGCTTTGTATGTATGTACTTACAATGTACCCACAGTTAATATTCTCTCCTCGGTCCGACAAAAAGATAAAAACTGATGGTATTTTTTTCACTTGACGCATAAGCACTGGGGTGGTAGGAGCTTGAGGTCATTTTTATAAGTTTATTGAGGGTCGCTTTATGACCGAAGGGACGTTATGAATGTGCGGGTTGCATACATTCAAGGGGACTTGGATAAGTTGTTGACCTAAAGTGCATCCCTCCGTCTCTCTCTCTACCACTCTCACTATCCCTCTCACTCCTCTTATCTCCCTCTCTCTCTCTCTCTCTCTCTCTCTCTCTCTCTCTCGCTCTCTCTCTCTCCATTATACCTTCCGTTCTCGTCCTTCCTTCTCCGCGCCAAGATGTTCCAATTAGGTATAAGGTTTGGATTATAAGCTGAAGTAGATTTTAATGCGTGTAAGTTTATTTTAATTAGTGGATTTGAATATTTTGGTAGGATCTGCAGGAATCTGGTAAGATAAGATTAGGTTAGGTTTGAGGCTTTTTATTAGCACCACTAAAATGTAATAGCTCAGTTCTGTGAGCGCAACTCGGATCGGCTCGGCACCCGTGCCTAATTATCTGGAATCAGTGTTGCCAGATTGGGCGAAAAAGCCGTACGTTTCACATTGATTTAAATGGGGACGATACGGCTTTTTACCCTCAATCTGGCAACACTGCCTGGAATTCTTACGGGCGTCAATGTCGTCACATTTTTTTGAAAACATGGAATGAGCAATCAATTCCGTGCTATATTTATACCGTCCTACGTGCGGTTCCCAGATGGTGTGTTCACAGCCTTTATGTCCAAAACTTTTTGGTCCAAAATTTCGTTTGTCCAGTTATATTTTTTCGTCCAAATTTCATATTGTCCAATGAACTACAATAATTTCCGCAAATAAAGAGTCCATGTTCAAAAAAAAATATCCAAAGGTTCATTTTTTATGAACATCAGAAGTATTTCAGTACAATTTTTGTATTTTTGTCTTCTATAGAAAGCTTTAAAAAAACTCTTCCTGTGAAATCCATCAGATGATTTGAAAAAAGTACCGACCTGTTGATTAACCTATACTTGTTGATCAAACTTGCTGACAAAAGGTTGCCAGGGTAATGACAGTGGCGAGGCTTGCGATTTGGCAACGTTCCTTCCCCCCCCCCATTTAAACACATTAGAAAGGTCGAAATGCCCGGTCATCGCCGATGACTGGAGCGTTCGACTTTTTTGGTGAATTTAAATGGAGAAAATACATTGTTGCAAAATGTCACGCTTCGCTCCTGGGTAATGAGTCAATATAAAAAAAAAAAAAAAAAAAAAAAAAAAAAAACATTTTACTCATACTGATAGCTTGCAAAATGCATTAGCCTCTTAGACTTTCCAAATTGTTGGATTTCATATTGTAATAATGACCTTTTCTTCTTTTGGACGTCTTCTCTTCGGACCTAATTTTTTGGACTATAAAAATTCGGACATATCATCTGTGTATCCTACGTACCAGGGGTGATTCTAGGTTTTTGGTAAGAGGGGGCAAGATTTAATGGTGGCTCGTAAAAGTCTGAATTGCTGAGGCAACCAAAACAAACACCCCTAAGCACCGAGGCATCGAGCGTCAACGCACAGCTCCCGGTATCCGATTCAAATACTCCCACCGGATACGAAGATCCTTCGATTCGATCGGGAAATCGTGTCTTACTGTTACTTTTATAGGTGCGTCTTCATTGTTTAAGGTGGACTAAAATGGTGCTGACGAGTACGAACGGTAAAATAAATATTTTCCTACTCAGAACTGACGCTATTAGATTCACTTACTCCACCCAAAGCTTCCGGTAATTCTTACTTTTATGGATGCGTCTTCGTTTTTAAAGATGGACTAAAATGGTACAGGTGCATACGCACAGTTAACCACTCCCTAACCCACAACTAACGCTATCTGATCCAAATCCCTAACTTGAAAACTCCCGCAGTTCAACCGATGGAAACTGTGTCAAACTTTTATGAGACCAAAATAAAACAAAAACAAGCAGGGAAAATTCCAACACGCAGGTGTTGGAAAAGCGTGCCACTAAAGTCTGAACAGCTTTAATGCTTTTGCTAGCAATGATAATAATTAGACAGCATTCAACATGGAGCTGATCTCGAGAAAATTGAGTCCAAAGCTGAAGAGCTAGCATTTAAACAAAAAACTTGGAATTACTTACGTTTTGATTCCATTCAACTACCGTGTTGTGTTTTTGCATTTCAACACCGGAAAAGTGGAATTTACTATGTAGGAAAGGTACTTAATTTTTAGCGTTTAAAGTGACTTGGTTCCTTTCTTCTTTTTTTTGGCATAATCACGAAAAACGAAACTCTAAGAGAAACCAAACGGCAGAGTTGGTTTAAACTGTTGATTATTTTAAAATCCGTTAATCCGGACTTAAGTCCGTTCCCAATTCTATAAAAGGAACCAGTGGCGGCTCGTGCAATGTGGCAACAGTGGAATCCCTCCATTTAAACCTATGTAAAACAATCGATCTTCAGGAGGTGCAATGCACCCCCAAGATATCGATACTTTTGCATAGGTTTAAATGGTAAAAAAGCATGGTTGCCAAATCGCACGAGCCGCCACTGAAAGGAACCAAGTCGAAGTTGGTTCCTTACGTGACTCGGATTAAGGTTTAACCTAATCAGCCAAAGGAACCAAGTTCTCATTTTATTTCATCATATGGACAATGACATCAATGAGGCTCACCAGCTCACTTTTACCTGGAATTTTGACGGGAAATAGTTGTTATTACAGAAGAAGCACTTGTTGCTTCGAGATTCAGTATTGCTAGCTCTATCAATCAATAACTCAATTTTATCAAAAATGTCACTCGGTTCTTTTGTGACAAGTGCTGTCCAATTGAGCTTATTTGGTGAGAAATTATGAAAAAAATAAATTTAGATCAGATGTATCTATAAGGAGATGAGTCAAAGGCGTTTTTTTTTTGTGTTTGTTTTTTGTTTTTTTGTTTTCAAAACTTTGGAGGGCTCTAGCTCAGAAGAGAAACATTTGCAGCACATACTCATGTAGGAAAATAAAGTCTTATATATATGTATGTTGACCCCAAAAATACACTCCATTAGTTTGGCACTCAAGTTTTGAAACACCCTGTTCTTGATATTTTGCTCCCCCCCCCCGCCCCTTCACAAAAGACAACATCTTGACCATGCACATTTTTAAAATCACAGTTTGACTGTAGAGATATTTTCTCTCTCCCCCCCCCCCCTTAACGAAAAAGGGGAGAATGGGTCACCTATCTCTGATGTTCGTCGTGCGCGTGCACAGATTGTTCGGCTTTACGACTGCAATTTTGGCTTTCTTTATAATGCGTTTTTTGGGTTTATTAGTGGATTTTATGACTATTTGATGCCGCCAATGTAATTTTCAGACAATTTTACATCGGAATCAAAACTCTATAGCACTGTAGCAAAAGTTTGCAACAAACCCATTGAAAGCTGAAAAGAGAAAATTATTTGATAAGGCTCGATCTTTTTTACCCACATAAAGTATAGACAATAGATATTTCTAAATCCCTCCACCTTTTAAACGGCTTGTTCAGGGATCAAAAATGAGGTTGCGTTCTTTTGAAGTCAAAAAGTGTCATATTCGGAAAAGCCGTGATTCTAAATAATAAACAGTTTTTTTTATCTTTTTTTCCGTTTTAGGTGCTGTCAGCACTTGTTGCGATTGTCACGATGTAGATACGTAATATGCATAAATGGAACACTTGCGAATTCATGAAGCAATAATCCTTTAATATACAGAACTAACCATTTCAAGTGCCCTTTACACATCAAGCATTCTAGGGGTATAGATTAGTAGGTGTGGAGGTTTAAGAGGTTTGTGGATTTTAATTCCCCCTCTCCCCATTTATTTTCTTGAAAAGTATCGAAAGTTTCCAGTTAAAACTATGCCATTATTCACTATAACGCATTGTCATATTATTTCTTTTTTTTTCTGTTGCCGTCGGTCGATATCATTTTTCGTGTTGGCAAAGCAAAGTTCCATATGGACCTATAGTTTCCAAAATTTGAAGAAGCTTCCAGTGAAAAATTTTGTACACGCAACGAACTTTTTAGGATAGGTAAATAAGTTATTCCAGAGTCAATTCCATAGCCGCAGCGAGGAAGCTGTCCAGGGGTGGAAGACACGTGACAGCCCCTCTCACTTTTTAGAGCAATTAATGCGAATTTAACCCCTCTGGCTCCCTGTGTTCTGGATTTTAAACACCTATTTTTCAACAAAACGCCAAAAATGTCCTCAAAAATCCCTTGATTCCATCGACGCTCATTGAGGGGCTTTCAATTTGCCGATCCCCCAGAATTTCAAATGTTTCGATGCAAAGACCTGTTTAATGTGACGTCATGAAAAAATTGGTTCCAAACAAAGGCCCCGTCTCACTCGCTCTCGTGGGTTTTCCCATACGAAACACAGTCCAAATTTTCAAATACAAGTGCTAGTAAACAACACGTTCTTTACACGTTGTGTTTATCACACCATTGGGTTCCACGTCCCTTACAAAAATTTCCGATTGTTTCAAAAAATTTTCCGATTGGATATATATTCCCGCGCTTTATTTCCCATAGAAATAATCGAAATTCCATAGAGACAATCGGAATTCGTGTAGATTAAAGCGCGCTGACTACAGCAACGATAGGTCTCATGATTGAAATAAGGCGAAATCATCTATGGTTCTATTCTTACAGTTTTAACAGCCACTTTTTTCTCAGTGATAAAATATGAGCCCGCTATCACAAACTTTTTGAAACATCGCGCATCGATGCACAATCACAGTTATATCGAAGAGAGTCCTATGTTTTGTCCTTGTCACACTCACAGTTTCTTAAGAGCACAAAATTCTAGGATATAGGCTCATCAGCACCATCACGGCATGTGTTGTACCTCGAACAATAGCTTCGATACGAAGAGAAGTTAGAATGATTGAGCGTCATGGCGGTGATACTACCATATAAGAGACCGTGAGTAAGACAAGGACAAAACGTAGAACGTCTTTCGGTATAACTGTGATTGTAAATTCGCTTGTGATCTTTTAGGAATTATGTTACAGTGAAAAGATACTTTAAGGCAAGTGGAATCTAATGGTGCAATAAAATTTGAGAAAACTGTTGGTTAACTAGCATGAATTCGCGTTCGAAAATTTGGATCTGGTAAATCCACGAGAGTGAGCGAGATAGAGCATTTGTTTGGAACTAATTCTGATCGTGACGTCATCACTAAACAGGTCTACTTAAAGATATGAATGAGCCTCTCTCTTTTCTATACCCCTCCCGCTCTTCATCAATACCTCGTCGCTTCTTATCGATGGACCCTCGTCAAGCAGATTTTGACACATTTACGACCGCTTAATGCACCGTGAAGAAATCTTGTGACCGGTGGAGCCCAAAGGCGAGGGGCAAAGAGGGTTCCTGCGGGTGATGTTTCCACCCCCCTCCTGCCTTTGAATTTTGACTCATAGGTTGGCACAAATGACTTGGGTTGCTGGACCTGTCTGGAATTCTCGTTCAAAGGAATTCGACTTTGACGCTTAATAACTTATTGAAATTAACAGGAATACCAAAACTTTTACAATTTTAAGAAAATAGACGCCGAGACCTCCTGGATTGCAGCAATAAATTAACGATTAATGAAACCAGTTTTAAGAAAACACGTTTTTAATTTTTCAAACCTTTCCCGCCAAGGTTTTGCCATAAGCAAAGCATTGGACTTATATATTAGATATGAAAATGAAAACAAGAAGCGCACCGTATATATACGGCACGCTTAATATAAGAATACGTTAAATCTGACAATCGTGCAGTGGCGGCTCGTAGAATGCGATATATCGAGGTCCTTTCCATTTAAAACTATAGAAAAGTATCGATCATCAGGGAATGCAATTGAACCTCCGAGAAATCGATACTTTTCTATAGTTTTAAATGAAGTGGACATCGATATATCGCATTCCACGAGCCGCCACTGCAATCGTCAATAAAGTACTGTGTCACATCAATAAGACCAAATAGACAATCTGAATCCTACGAAAAGGCAGGTCAAGGCATCAGCTGATTAAGTTCATCTTCAAAGTATGTTTTATGGAATGGCGTTTTTGGACCGTGGAATCATCAGCATCAGGGAGATGTTTCCACACTTTCTCAATTTAATCGTCTAAGGGCCGGGTTAGTTCAAAAGAATGTCATTCTTCCGTTTACATAGGGAAGGTAGTTAACTATTCGTACTCGGGGGAGTTGGAATTGCCTATACGATGAATTGAGGGCGCTCGACGAAAGAACTTCTTCAAAATAACGCCTGTCTTCCGTTATGTAGGTAAGATAGTTAACTGTTCGTACTCGGGGGAGTTGGAATTGCCTATACGACGAATTGAAGGCGGCCGAATCTTGTGAGTATTTTTATCGACATTTGCGTTTATCCGGAATGGAGACTGAAACAATGTGAAATTAACCAGAGGAGAAAAACGGGTTTACTCGGGCTTGATCCATAATCAGGGGTTAAAATCAATAAATAATCAATTTAGTTTTTACGTGCCGATTTTTGACTTCTTAATCGTTTGTTTTGATCCACTACAGTGTTGCCATTTTGCGGAGTTTCCTCCAATTTTTCCGACTCAACTTAGTGTAAAATTGTCGAATTTTACGCCTAGTTTGGCAACTTCGCCCCACTGTTCGATGGAACGAAAAGAGTCTTCTTCGTTACCTGGTAAAAATAGCTTGACGACAAAGAAGGAGAGAATTGCCTACATGAAAATAACGCGAGCGTCATATCAACAACAATAACAATATCCCGAGTGTTAAATTCACCGCGCGAAATGAGACTCGCTTTCTTTCTTCCCTCCACATCCACTGGCTTTCTTCTATCATCCGATCATGAGCGGATACAGGAAATTATCTCTCTCTCTCTCCTTCCATTTGAACTTATGTGTTAGAAAAGGACATCAGAGGGGGCCATCACGTGACTTTAGCCCCCTCTTCTGTCCTTTTCTAACGCACGTTTTTAAATGGGAGGAGAGAGAGAGAAAGACAATTCCCTGTATCCGCCCTTGCATTCGATTGAACTGTATCGGCGGGATGTCCTTTGATTGCCTCCTTCTTTTCGCACTGCTGAATCTGCACTATAGCCGAGAATTGCCTGAGAGCCGGACCATCCCATTCTATTGAACTATTCCGATGACCATTCCAGGCAGCTCGGCAATGAGCTTAATCATTCCAACTGAATCGGTTCTTTCATACCAACGATCTATAGAAAAAGAGAGGATTTGTCAATTTGTGGGATGTAATTTTGAGGCAGCATACGGAGGCAGCCATGATTGAAATCTCTTAAGGACGTTTTTCAAGCAGGCTCGGTTTGTCTGCCTCACTTTTTTTTAACCAAGTTAAACAAAAAGCAACATTTTTTGGGCCCTGGCTGTCAAACAACAGTGGCGTAGCGTGCAATTTGGCAACGTTCTAATGTATCCATTTAAATCCATTAAAAAGATCAAACTACTGGGTGTTCGGTGAACACCTTCGCATTCGACCTTTTGCATGGGTTTAAATGGACTAATACAATGTTGCCAAATTGCACGCTACGCCACTGCAAGTGTTGTGTATACGAAAAGGAGAATGGGGGTGTCTGACCAGAGTTGCCAATAGTGGCTAGATTCGTCCACACGTGGACTATTTTGATGAGAATTTAGCCACGCTTCCGCTCCTGCGCCGTTCAATCCTCCATCCCTATCCACAGCGTGGCTAGTAACCAACTCGAAAACTGTCCACGCGTGGCTATTCCACCCCGTCCAAACCTGGCAACACTGTGTCTGACCTCCATACTATACTCCCTCTAGTCCCTCAAAACCCAAAAATTTAAGAGGATGAGGCAACGAACCAATGTTATAGATTAAAGAGGTATGCTCATCTGACTTCGCCCCAAAATTCCAGTGGCGCGCAGTTCAAAATAACTGCAGGTGAGATGGCCGACAAAAGCAGAAAACGTATACTCTTTGCAGAAAACATTGGGTTGTTTTCTGCTTTCTTTCCTGCAGAGGGCAGTCCAATGTTTTCTGCAAAGAGTATACGTCAAGGTTATAGATTAAAGAGGTATGCTCATCTGACGTCGCGCCTCAAAGTCAGTAGCGCGAAGTTCAAAATCCAGATCCAAGATGGCCGACAAAAGCAGAAAACATTGTACACTCTTTCCAGAAAACATCGGGCTATTTTCTGCTTTTCTGGAGAGGGAGCCCAATGTTTTCTGGAAAGAGTGTACAATGTTTTCTGCTTTTGTCGGCCATCTTGGATCTGGATTTTGAACTTCGCGCTACTGATTTTGAGGCGCGAAGTCAGATGAGCATACCTCTTTAATCTATAACCTTGAGTATACGTTTTCTGATTTTGTCGGCCATTTTGCCTGCAATGATTTTTGAACTGCGCGCCACCGAATTTGTGGCGCGAAGTCGGATGATCATACCTCTTTAATCTATATGGCAATTAATTACCTGAAAATGTCAACAAATGTGCACAAATTGAACATTTCTTGTCCCTCTCTGGTTGATTTTCCCTCCTGGACTATTTTTCTGGATGTGACCCTAGCTTGCTGACTGGCCACATTTGAATGCAACGATTCAAAGGTGGATATCATACTTTATGGTGGATACACGTATCTCGAGTCCCTGCCTAATCTTGAATTTGAGACCCCCTAGAAGAAGGGTATAGGATGCCTGGGTATCTGGGGCACACCTCCCAGAAAGAATGAGGGTTTGAGGGTCCTCCCCTTCAATTTTTGTTTTAAAAAAGAGGTACGTAATGACGTCTCAGTTTAAAACTGCTTTATCAGCAAAATTTTTATTTGATTTAATTGATGTATATTCCTCTACCTATTCTTCTTTTCCTTTTTATCTCTTTATCTTTTCATTTCCTCCCTTTGTGAAGTGAGGCCCTACGCAGTTGCATATTTTTCGTTATGGCTAATCCCCCCCTGGCCGGAGATCAAACGCTGGGAATATCCGTTTCTCCCGTCATGCTCGGGAAAATGACACGGTCGCCAAAATTCATTGGGGAGAACTTGATGAAATAAGGAGCATTTTGAGTTTAAATAAACAGTATGTTTCAGGTTTAACGTCGGAAAATTCTGGAGCCAAATTTTCAAGTCAAAATAAGACTATTTTTCCCCCCTGTAATTATGGGTTTTATAATGTTTTCCTCTGATTGTGAGCTGCAATTTTTCAAAGTTTGGGAAAAATTTACTTTTCTTTTAAATTTTGGCTAAAGATGTAAATAAAATTTTACTCAAATTTGGAATTAGTCGTATTTTTCGATTTAAAATTCATTGAAGCCCTTAAAACTATCATGAAATCAGTCGGCGTGTAAAATACTTCTATTGACAAATGTAAGAAAAATTGCGTATCGATATTTTTAGCCAAAATTTTAAAAAAAGTAAGTTTTTCTCCAAACTTTGAAAAATCGTAGCACAAGGGGGAAGCATATTGTTATAAAAACAAAAAAAAATCAAACTAAAACAAAAACAAACAAAAACAAAAACAAAATGAAACAAAAAAACAAAAAAGGGTACTATTATTTTGACTTTAAAGCGGCTTCAAAATTTCCTGACGTCAAAGAAACACCCTGTATATACCACAGAGACAGACGCATTTAAAGCCAATACTCGTCCAATTTTCCACGAATTTTCATTTTCGGAAGCGAGGGGCGCGGCGCGGCATGATACCCACGCCACGCTATGAAGCCATGCTCGGCGATCTCGCTGCGTATCAAGTGGTGATAAGGCTCGCGGAGGATCGTCTTGGATCCGGTTGATACAGCAAGGTTATACATGGTAGGGAGGTGTAAGGCAGGGCAGGGCGCGGAGAGAACAAGACCGGGGAGAAGGGTGAGTACAGGGACGGGGGAGGGAGGGGTGAGTAGGGAAAAGCTAGCGGGGGGGAGGGGGCAAGAATGGGATGGAGCAGAGAGTGGAGTCGCGGAGGATTCGGGTATCGACTGACTGGCGCGACGAACCCTCCGCGCCCGATGAACTTCGCGCAAGTTCGGAACTTTCCGTCAGTACTACTCAGTCAGATGAGGGAGCAAGAATAAAAGCTGGGTTCAGGGATGTCGGAGAAGAAGGGGGGATGCACAGATATACACCCCCGGCCCGTTTCTCTCGCAGTTGTGCTTGTCACCGTTGCCCGCATCATCTCATATGATAGTGACGTGTTTCCCACATCAGGATATGATGTTTTCTATTCATGGAGTACCGTAAGTTAGTGTAACTCATAATTCTTCCTTCTGAACCGTTTTCGGTGAAAATAAAAAAAAAAAAAAATATGAATACAAAATTATCAATCTCAATGAGTCTGGAGTTGATTTTCAGGGAACGTTTTCATTCGCGATCAATTTTGTTGGTCTTTGTTACTTCCGAATTTTTCGTTCTTTAAAAAACAGTGAGTGAATAGTTGGTTTCATCTCAACGTTTTTGAAGCGATCCCACGCGCGCTACCCTTGTACTTTAATCCATCGCAAATGTTACATTTTTCAAGGTTTTGATGACTTTTCATTCATGGTTCTTCTTATAACGATTCTGAATGGGCAATCTTATAATAGTTTCATATTTTTTAATTTTTTTAACTAAAACTGTTTTTGCTTCTTGTTCATTATTAAACTAAAAAGAGCATCACCATAGTGAATAACGGTTCAAGACTTGGGACACCCTGTAAAGGATCTCTCCTTTTTGCGTTTATTTTTGATGCAAATGCAAATTTTGATTAACGAAGAGGGGCTCATTAGATTTTAAGACAGTCCCTCTTTCTATTTACTATGCCTTGATAAAACTTTTGGCTTTTCCGTCACATATCAGACACTACCTATATACACATTTATCGTTATTGTAAAATACCAAAGTCAAATAAAATCTAAATTTAATTTGGTTCGCCAGATGGGTGTATCTACTATACATTCTAGGCCAGACCGAACGTATCTGAAAAAAAAATAAATTAAAAAATAGATGTAAAAACTGTGGTTCTCGCAGATAAGTAAGAGTGTTCGTGGACTAGTCGTTCAAAGTCTGCAATAACAACAACTTTATGAAACTATCACGTTTAGGTAAAATATAACGCTGATGATGTGATGTCTGAAATTTAGAGAAATAAAACATTTCTAGCATAAAATCAAGGAGGTTCAGCTCGTTTCTAGAAGCAAGGGACTCTGCCGTTAATGTTACAGTCACATTACAAGGGATCCTCGCAAAGAAGAATAATTGGGAATATTAACCTAGGAATATTCCTCGGGTGGTTGGAGAGAACAGTAAATACCCTAATATCAACTCATGGAATATTTAAATTTTTCCATTCTCAGGAAATAATCATTCAAACTTTGGTCTGGGATTTTAAGTAACTTGAGTTTGCTACTTGGTACTTAATATTTTACCCACTTTTAATATTTTTTAATCTCGGTTCATTTTTAAAACTTGTCGTGACTAACAAACTTTTGGCTCAGTTTTCATGCTCCTGATTTTTTTTTTTTTTTTGTATTTTAAAGGTAGGAGTATTTTTATTTGTTTTTTAAACATGTTACATGTACTCGTCTTTTAATGCCTCCGTGTATTAGTTACCAAGACATTTAATTAATGAAACAAAAGCTCGGGGATTGCTCTAAATACGAAAAACTGTCAAAATCTCCCACGCCTAACGATGAAGAATAACTTGCTGTAGCACACCTGCTAGGAAAGCTGAGGTATCTCACAATTAGTCGTATAAATTGCAATAAATCAAAATAATTGCATGAGTCAATTAGCCTATTGCTTGCCTGTAATATTTACGACGCATTCATAACTTCATCGTTGATTTTTTAAGAGATTCATCCCAAAACAAATTTCTGAATATTTATAAGAGTTGCTCATTCAAAAGTCGAGTCCAAGTCTAAACAAATTGTGGGTGTTGTTGTTGTCTTCGTATGAGGAGTAGCATAAATTCCGTGGCTTGACTCCCGAGAAGGAAACCTTCCTCTCTTCTAATCAATAGTAGTTCCAAAAAATATAAAAAAGAAAGGAGCTCAATTAACCCCTTAATGTAAATAATTGGTGCTGCTCTAACCATAGCTCGATAGATGAATATATGTATACCCCCTCCCCCAAATGACCAAGCCGAGGCCTCACTAATGCCCTATCTGCTACATCTGTAATACCTTGCGAAGTAATCCATAAAACAGTAGATTTTAGTTAGAGGAATGGGCAATTTATTCCTTTGATTTGAGGCTCTGGCGATAAATGCTTTGCTAAAAATCATCGTCTTGTTATTTGGGGATCATGTATCACCCTGCGTTTTGCACTAGTATTGTGAAGATTTAAAAACATTGTTGGGCTTCTGCAAGATAGCAAGAACACCCTTTATTCAAAACTTTTTGTAAAAAAATTAACTTTACAATGTCCCACCAATCCCGCAGCTTAACCTTTTTAAGATCCTCATAACACTTTATATGCGACTTGGGAACCCCTTGACCCTCTGCAAGATAGCAAAAACACCCTTTATTCAAAACTTTTTGTAAAAAAATTAACTTTACAATGTCCCACCAATCCCGCAGCTTAACCTTTTTAAGATCCTCATAACACTTTATATGCGACTTGGGAACCCCTTGGCTCTCTGCAAGATAGCAAGAACACCCTTTATTCACAACTTTTTGTAAAAAAATTAACTTTACAATGTCCCACCAATCCCGCAGCTTAACCTTTTTAAGATCCTCATAACACTTTATATGCGACTTGGGAACCCCTTGGCTCTCTGCAAGATAGCAAAAACACCCTTTATTCAAAACTTTTTGTAAAAAAATTAACTTTACAATGTCCTACCAATCCCGCAGCTTAACCTTTTTAAGATCCTCATAACACTTCATATGCGACTTGGGAACCCCGAAACCCCTTGGCAGGCCAAAAATACAGCAGACACAATAATTTCATAATCGTTAAAGCTTGATATTTAACGATTTCAGAAGATCGGCAAACATAATAGAGTGACAACTAAATAGAAAAATGAAAGCTTGAACCAAAACATATCTGACCGACCTCGGAAGGATTGCTGGATTCTTCTGAATTAGTCACGGACTTGCTAAACTCCCATTAGATAAAGCCATTTTTTTTTGCTCTATAACCATGCCGAAAAAAAGGTGAAACGCAATCTCGAAATAGAAGGGTGACAAAACTCGACGATAGAAAACAATATGCAGAATATGTAACGGGCTCGAGTTTTTATCGGGACATTTCCCTTAATATACCCAATTGTAATTTAATTTGAATAAAGTAATTGGTACAATTTGAGTGAGTGTGAATGAGCCACCTTTTTTTGTTTTAAATGTTGCTGCTGACTCAAAACAAACTGTCATAGGTTTTGGGGATAAAGATGGAATTTTTGTCATTATTTGTCTGATCTGTTTTTATTACTGTTTTTTTTTACTTTTAATTTCTCTTCCTGTATTAGCAGGGGCTATTACTATGCTTTTGGCGTTTCATAGAACAATTAACTTAAGATTTTGGCTATTAATTCCATCTTTATTTTTTATGCTAGTAAAACTTTTGGTTGACAGGGGGAGAGGCACGGGCTGGACAGTGTATCCTCCTCTTTCTATGAGAGTCCTCTTTCTTTGCTAAATTCATCCCGTAAAGTTTTATTAATTTTTTTATTGGAATATGTTATTTACTTATTTGATGTTTGTCCAGTTAATTAAGTTTAACAACTTAAATTACCCGAAATACACCTGAACAAAATACGGGCATTTGGAATTGTGAACCAGTTGTTTTTCTTATAAATGTCAAAAAATTCGAATTCTAACCTGGTGGAATTCTAACTTACGTCATCAGGATAAGGACCGTCATATTTCTCTAGTCGGTTTTTCTGCAGCTAAGAAATCCCCTTTTATAAAGTAATGCTCATAATGTGCTTATTCTCGAGGCCATCATTTGTATGACCACTGGTATGCCCCTGCGGTCGCTTAATTGGCGCGCTGATCAAATGGCCCAACTGGCTGAAACAAATAAAGGTGCAAATAAAGCGCTATGTACCAGTCTATGTACCACCCATCGCTGCCATTTTTATGACCTTACAGTGTAGGTATTACATGTAGGGACGTAGGGAATAAATATTCTGGTCTTATACATGTAATGAACTCTTTTTGTCTCTGGAGAAATTTAAATCCCAAATTGACAATGTTTTTTTTTTTTTGTTATTTATTTATTTATTTACAGTACTATTACATTACCTAGTACTAAACTTACACCTACTTTACATTTGCGTATATCTATGTGCTATTTATAACTTACACTTGAATTTTTTACTTTGGCTGCTATTCCACCAACATAATATCTTTGCTGGAATAGCAAGTAACATGAAATATAGTTTCACTCCCGTTTGACTGTATCTGAAGCAATAAATAAATCGACAGTACCGTTTTGTACCGAATTCCCCTTTTACTTCCTTTGGTCAGAGAGGTGGGAGAGGAAGCGCGGAGTGCGAGACCTAAGAAGGGAAACGGGACAAGACACGATAAGATAAAAAAAGACGGACAATAATAATTTCAAAGATTCAAAACAATATCAAATATATTCCCTATTAAATACAGATCTAAATGACTCACTATCGGGACTTCACTGATCAAAATAACTTGGAAACAAAAATACAAAGTAAAAAACTTGCACACACACATTCATTCATTAAAAATTATCCAATTAACCAAGGGAAAAAGGGGGAAATTGCGATTTGATATTTTAGAGAGTGAAAATCTATTATAGCTGTTCTCCAGAAAAATGGTCCATAAGCTCATGATCCGTCTATCCAGAAACCACCTCAATATACGTGTAACTTGTCGATGATTTTTTTCTTAACAGGTGCTATAAAGTGTAGCAGCGCTTATTTATTCCCATTGCTGTTTACTAAAACCACCTGATGTTACTGTTAACAGAAATCAGCGGAGTGGGTGCTAAGCGTTTAGCGACGTCGCAGTTGCGTTCCAAAACGCCGTCTTTCGTCGGTGTTGACCGTTGTGCATCGCGTGCGCCGTGACTTTCTAGCAGAGACCTCAACTGGACGGGGGTCTCCGATGGAAATAAGAGGACCTTCAATGATTTCACCTGCTAAATGATGATTCCAATCGAAAATGTCCTAGTATCAACGAGACAATGCTGGTAACACTCTCATTACTTTACTCTTGGCATACAGGGTGTAAAAAAAAAAGGAGCAGCTCCGAATAACTCGAGTTTGGGTTCGAATTTCAAAAAGCGCTGAAACACAGGTTCCATTATTTTGAGGGGGACATCTTTTAGGGGGGTTGCCAAATTCCAGGGCCCCCCAGGGGGGCGGGTCCGGGGGTCACCGCCCCCCTAAATCACATTTCTCAAATGGCGACCCCTAATTTTTATTACATAACTTTGAAGAACATCAAATTCTAAGCATTTTGGCGCAAACCGCAGGTCGATATCGTTTTTCGTGTTCGAGAAATCGAAAGTCAAAGTTCGATTTTGACCCATTTTCAAAAATTCATAACTCCCACTAAAAAAGTCGGAATTTAAAAAACTATTAGCTTAAAATGCTCTACAAAACAAGTCCTTTTCAGAAAAAAATACAACTGTCCAGAAAATTTGAATTTTAGGCTCCGAAAAAATATTCAAAATTTCCGAAAATTTTGAATCGGCGATATTCTTGTAAAACGGCTAGAATCGACAATTTTGGCTTAAAACCTGTTGGCTGAGTCCAAATGAGCGATGCAAAGCGCTTGAAAGCCCAAGAAAGTCTCAAAATCACCTTTAAAATGATCAAACTCAGTATTGAGAACACTGCTAAATTTAGAGTCAGGAAACACCGCTCTCTCGGGCTTTAATGGGGTTTTGGGGACTTTTGAGAGCTTTGCATCGCTCATTTGGATTCAGCCAACAGGTTTTAAGCCAAAATTGTCGATTCTGGCCGTTTTACAAGAATATCGCCGATTCAAAATTTTCGGAAATTTTGAATATTTTTTCGGAGCCTAAAATTCAAATTTTCTGGACAGTTGTATTTTTTTCTGAAAAGGACTTGTTTTGTAGAGCATTTTAAGCTAATAGTTTTTTAAATTCCGACTTTTTTAGTGGGAGTTATGAATTTTTGAAAATGGGTCAAAATCGAACTTTGACTTTCGATATCTCGAACACGAAAAACGATATCGACCTGCGGTTTGCGCCAAAATGCTTAGAATTTGATGTTCTTCAAAGTTATGTAATAAAAATTAGGGGTCGCCATTTGAGAAATGTGATTTAGGGGGGCGGTGACCCCCGGACCCGCCCCCTGGGGGGCCCTGGAATTTGGCAACCCCCCTAAAAGATGTCCCCCTCAAAATAATGGAACCTGTGTTTCAGCGTTTTTTGAAATTCGAACCCAAACTTGAGTTATTCGGAGCTGCTCCTTTTTTTTTTACACCCTGTATATTTCCCAGTGAACATAGAAATATTTCTGCAATATTCCTGCAATATTGCGGACATTGTAAGAAATATTGCATGAAACACGTTGCATTAGTTATTTCAAAATATATTGCAGATGTGTTTCACGTAAATATTTATAAAAATATTTCTTCAAATATTGAAGCAATGTCGTGAAAATATTTATTGCTAATATTTCAAGAAATATTTCAAAACAATATGTGGCAATATGAATATTGCAAAAATGTTCACAGGGTTACCGTCCATCGAAACACCAATTTCTCTACCGACCAGCTCTCATAGAGCCGTAACTACCCCTGAAAAGCTGAGCAAGTCTCAGGGTCCGTAATGCCGGGGGGGGGGGGGGGTTGCCCCCAGTTATCTTTTTCTTTTTAAGTATAACTGTAGCTGTAGCTGTAAGTTTTCACTGAAAAGAAGTTGCATGTCCGCTTTGGTTTAAACTGTCAAAATTTCTAGAGACATTAATTTGCTGTGGGCTACATGCATTTTTTGGAGCCGGTCATAAATTGGAAATCCACGTAGGTACTGCGATTTGACTAATAATAGATTTAACTTTATCCTAAGATTTGCTGGCTGCATCCTGGTACGGTTTTATCCTAAATTGAACCATAACAGAGATATTCAACATGTCACTTCAACATGGACCTTTCAATAATATTTCCTCAGATTTCTTCATTTGAAGTTTCACCGCGCATACACGTAATTTCAGTTTTTGGCGTTGGGGGGGGGGGGAGATATGACATTTTTTGCTATTCGCTTCTCATGCATTTGATAGCTGTTGCTCGACCTTAAAGGTCCTTGATGACCTTAATGTCCTTTTTCACCAGCAATGTGGACACATTTTGGAGGAACCCAATTTTTTCCAATTTCTTTTTTAAATTACAAACGTTCGTAACCATTACTTACTAAATTTGGCTACTTTTCTTTTAATTGTTATTATTTTTTGGCGTCTTGAATTTACTATGTGAGCCTAAATTTCGGGATATGGCTAACCACAGAGGAAGGCAATAGCCCCAAATGACTCCCAAATGACACTACTGTATAGCTGCTTGTAGGCTCTGACTCTTAGATTTAGACTTACTTGGGGTCGATCTTACTCTGAATAAGTCCATGTTTGAATCTAAATGGTAAGTAAGTGTCAGGCAAATTAGCGTGCAGTGAACCTCGTCGTGTCAAGTAGCTAACCCAGTGGCGAGGCGTGCAGTTTGGCAACGTTCCTTTTTTCCCCTTTAAACTCATTAGAAAGGTCGATACATCTGGTCATCACCGATGACCGAAGCGTTCGATTTTTTCAGTGAGTTTAAATAGAAAAAGTACATCGTTGTCAAATTTCACGCCTCGCTACTGAGCTAACCCGGTTTCGATACCCTCTTTTCTTGGTGTCTACACCGGGTCAGCCACACCTGACACAGGATTTACCGTGAATGCTAAAATCGGCTCTTAAAGATTTAAACATTTTTATTAGATATTTAAGAATGATTCTAAAGGTCACTAAAACTGACTTGAAAAATCGCAATTTGATGATGTCGCTGAACTATAAATACTTTAAATGGAGAGACGCTTTGTTGCAAAGCTTTTAAAGGGAGAGGCGTTAGCACTGCCTTCAATTACTGGTCCCTGAAACCGTCATTTTTATCGCGTTTGGAGGCTTGCTACAAAGTAAACCAGTATCAATTCGGTCCTCGTCAAGCGTGTTTTCCGCTGTTTGTTTAATTATTTGTTATTTTATCGATTGAAAATGAGGCTGGGAGTGTCTCGAAACAGCTCGGGTTTCATTTTCATGTTTTTTGGCACCGTTCCTACTCCTGTGTTGTTTTTCTAATATTTATATTTGAGGGTAAATACTCAATGGATACCTGTAACGCGTTGCATTTCGACCGGTTCATTACAGAGTATTCTCCTTTTTTCCTTCGCGGCTCTATAGAATGGGTAATTTTAGCCCATGAGCCTACGATTACCCGGCTAAAATTGTCGGGGTAGTTAATTTTATTAATTGTGATATTTATTTTTATTGTGCGTGTATAATCAAAATTAATGATTCGCATGTTTTATAAAAACGAAAGGAGTATTGCACTGAGCAATTAAGATCGGTGATTAATCAAAAAGGGGGAGGATTGAGAAGGAAGAGTAGAGAAGTTTGAGAAATATTTTTTTATATTTTTGGGTTTCATTCAGATTATTGATTTACGAACAGCCGTCTTAACCCTCTAATTACCGTGCACGGAAAGGTGGGAGGAGAGTTCTACGCGAATCACTGCCCAGTTCTTTGCGATTAAATTGTGAAACATGCACAAAAAAAGTTTACCTTCCAGATTTGTGTATCTAAGAGTAAGATGGACACGGATTTCATATTTTAATATCATTCGAAACATACCTAGCCATACAGAAACGAACCAAAATTAAACTCTGCAAGCTTGTTTAATATAATTTCGGATAGTTTTGGTGGTATTAAGTGGTCAAAACATGGGAAACGGGGATGTTTCCGAGTAGGTATACTGACTCTAAATATTGTATCTATTGCGTTTTCACTTGTTACATTAAAATCGTCTTAAAACCAAAAAAATTTGGCTCTTGCAAACTTTTACTACAGGGGATTGTAGAGTTGATTCCTGCATAAAAACCTGTACAATGACGATAGATACGCTAAAAAATCACGAAATTCATTCTCATGCAGAGTCGGGTTTAATGGCGGAGAGACGCAGGTATCATGGAAGATTCATATCTAAATTGAGACATATCTCTGTGTTTCCGTTGAGAAAGTGACTAATTAGACAAGAATCTCCCATGATGCCATGATACCTGCATTAAACCGCCATTACGATCTTGCCGTCATAGCAGTTCGGTGAGTTTATTATTAAATTTTAGACTTTTTTTGTGCGATTTTCGTGATTTTTGCTGGTTCTTACAGCAGATAGGACTATTTATTTACTCACAGTAAGAGATTGCAAGAGCCCCATTGCAATCCAAATAAAATCTTCTTACCATGACAGCATGGTACATTGATTTAAAAAAACCAAGTTCAGTACGGTAAACTCTTTTTTACCGATTTTGTGGTGAAGCGTCTGTAAGGTTAGAGGTGAAAGCGAGACTGAAGATCGGTTTTCTTTTCCAAGAAATTTTACAAGCATTGGGAGAAAATATTCACCTTTACATTCACCAGAATAATTTGATTGTAACTTCGACTTTTCTCTGGGGTCCTAAGCATAATATAAGTTGAGATCTTGTGCCGCTCCCGGAAAATGTAGTTCATCAAAAGAGAGATACCTACTAACGCGGGCCCAACGGTTCGGTTTGCATAAAGTTCGACACCGAGCCCTATTCACTTTATAAATGTAGTTTAACAACCTTCTTTCCCTAAGGGATGCCGCTTCCTATTTGATTCACTCAGACTTTGATACTGGTGTTTGTTAAGACCCTTCAGAGAAGCAGGGAAGATTACCATTATTAGCAACCCTCTACATTCATTGGGCGCAGTTTGTTCAAACTGGTATCTCCTTGCCCAACAGTCAAATTTTCACGGAATTAAATTCGAATGTTGATCCCGAGTCCAAAGGGATACGGAAAACCGAAAATTAGCGACCCTCTTTTCTGAAGAGTTGAAGTTTGGCGATATCTAATGCCGATCTTATAAGTTTATAAGTAATAATTAATATTATTTACCTGATAAAGTTCCTCAACAATCTAAATATTATTTAAGTTTACAAAGTAGTATTATTTAAGTTTACAAATTGAGCTTAGTGCATTAGAATTGTTTGTGATGTTTTGTTAAGGTAGGATCAAGAATTGATATGAATTTGAGAGTCTTTAAATGAAGAAGATTTAAAACGGCGTCCCATGGGTGGGAGCAAGCAATTTGGCAACGGTGGATTCCCATTTGAATGTATGAGAAACAATTGATTCTTGAGGGGGCCATAGCCCAATTTCTAATCGATTGTTTCTCATACATTCAAATGAGAAGAATCCACATTTGCCAAATTGCTAGCTCCATGGCGTCCCATCGTCGAAATTCATCGTGTGGCATCGAAGACGATCGTCTGCTTTCGAGAGCTGCCGTTTTGCGTTTAATGGGGCTCTTGCAAACTTTTGCTATAGGGGATTGAAGAGTTGAT
The DNA here is from genome assembly GCA_011764245.1 of Trialeurodes vaporariorum. Taxonomy (NCBI): domain Eukaryota; kingdom Metazoa; phylum Arthropoda; class Insecta; order Hemiptera; family Aleyrodidae; genus Trialeurodes; species Trialeurodes vaporariorum. The sequence goes on along the minus strand of VMOF01000002.1, from coordinate 9,947,811 downwards.
TCTTGCATATTAACCTATAAAAATCAGGAAATTCACTCTCAGAATCGGGCTTAATGGCGGAGAGACGCCGGTATCATAGGAGATGATTCCTATCTAAATTGAGGCCTATCTCTGTGTTTCTGGAGAGAAATTAACATAATAAACAGGAATCTCCCATGATACTCGTCATGAGAATAGGACCAGCTTCACTGTCACATAGCATGTCGTGTAAATCTACCTATGAATTTTGGACGAAGATATCGTCAATCTACGAGCGGCAGTAAAATTAAGAGTCCGTTAGTTGAAGTGATATTTTTCAACACCCAGTATGAGGTTAAGCAATGTGAAAAAGCAAATCTCGCAAGATTCAAATTTTGATAATTCACTTGAAACAACAAAATGAAACCATTCCAGAGAAGATAATCATGACAACAATTCTATTAAGTCGCCTAACAGCTCGAAATATTTTGTCATAGTAGGTATGGGAACCTCTTTCAGTTAAAGATCAGAACTTGGGGAGTTTAACATCTCGTAAACACGCTTGACATTTTTTCACATGGAGGAGATTTTTTTTTTCATCTATTGGCAGGTATTTGAAACATTTGAGTCAATGCAAACTTTACACGAAAAGCGATATGAGGGAAATTGATATCATCTGAAATCCGTAAATTATACTTACTGTAATTTATTTTAGGAGGAGTTGGATACCTTTCTGAAAAACACAGAAAATAGTAGGTAGGTATAAGTACAGGTTGAGTTACTATAGACTTGATACATGCTTCATTTTTTTTAAACCACAAAATATATTCAACTGGTCTGGAAATACGTACCTATCCTAAATCATTCACACGTCTATTTGAAATACACACTCAGCGAGGAGAAAGTATTGTATTCATGCGACTACGAGATCTTGCCTCCCAACAAACTAACCGTACATTCTGTTTTATCTTGTAATCAATTAACCTATGAAAGCAAGCCGCTTATTTTATAATTGTGTTCTAATATATTTTTTTTATTAGGGTGTGGTTTGGATGGAGCGATTTGTTCTTATGGCGATGGTTGCGGTCGTAGCCGGAAATCCGGAGGCAAAACGCCTTTACAATGACTTGCTCAGTAATTACAACAGACTTATTCGGCCCGTCGGAAATAACACGGACAGGCTCACCGTTAAGATGGGCCTCAAGTTGTCACAACTCATTGATGTAGTAAGTTAAATTTTTATTTTTTATTCTCTTCGCTCGCAGTGGCATAAATACACGGGAGAAAGAAGCCAGAAGCCAGAATTAATCCCACCAAGAACGTTTAAAAGGCGAAAATTGTTGGAAAATATAAAGAATGCGGAAATTAGCTATAAATTCGCTCGCTTATTATAGTCTTTTCGCTTTCGCTTTAGAGAAATATTAATTGGATTAGTATTTCCTTAAATGGGTCTGTTGTAAACTTTTGCTACAACGATTAAGAGTGTTTAGTCCAATGTAAAATCGCCTGAAAAGTCCATTAGTGGCTTCAGAAAGTCATAAAATGCAATAATAAACTCACAAGAAGCGTTTAATGAAATTCGAAATGGCGGATAAATATCGAGCAATCTGTATGCATGCACCGTGAACATCCAAGGATGGCGAACTTTGACAACCTCACTGGAGGTAGAGGTTATGTGTTTGTTTACGTTGTGATTGGTTGTGATGAATATTGTAAGGTTGGCTATCCTTGAATGTTCATGGTGCATGCATACAGATTTCTCGATATTTTGCCGCCATCTTGGATTTCATTAAACGGCTTTTGTGAGTTCATTATTGCATTTTATGACTTTTTGATGCCACCAAAGGACTTTTCAGGCAATTTTGTGTTAGAATAAGCACTCTTAATCATTGTAGCAAAAGTTTGCAACAGACCCATTCGGGAAAAATTGTCCGTTTATAATTTTCATGATACTCCAGCGTAAGTTGAAACGCGATGAAAAGTAAGTTGAAAAACAAACTCAGAACTAATTCAAGTTGAAATTGCCACGTCCATCAAAACGGGTAATGAACCCACGAAATGGCTCGAAGACAGTCAAACCCTTGCCCAGTGCATCGTAAATTGAAACAAAGAATGCCTAGCTCACGCGTGGAAGTTCGTTTCTGTACAGTTAACGCCGAATTAAGTACGACCCGAATCTTAACAAACACACCGCCTCGATACAAAGTTTCCTTAGATTCAAGAGCTACAGCATTTGCATTCAAATATTGCTAGGAAAATATCCGCGGTGAAGTGAAATGTCAAAATTGTCTCTTAAAAATCATTGAGGATCAAAATCAGACTCAACCATCTCAAGATTTATGCGCATAGCGTTAAGTAATAACATCAAAAAGAACGATGTCTTAGTCCTACGCAAGTACATAAAGCATTACTTTAGGTAAAAATAGCCGCGTATGTTGACTGTCGGCAGACCGTTTGGTATATGACAAATTAAAACCTCGTCGTTGATGATAAATTTATTGATTTGCTCACCAAAACTTAGCAGTTTTATTTATTTATAATTTTATTCACGAACTAAGCTTTTCTTGGGTATTATGGACATTTTTAAACATTAAACAACTCAATTGATCCATTGGTTCTTAAAATTGACACCAGCAGGTAATCTAATCAATGCATTTTTTGTTTCAGAATTTAAAAAGCCAAATCATGACAACAAATATGTGGGTCGAGCAGGTAAGAGCCTCTTCTTTTCTTAAAACAAAAGCAATGAAACAAAGCTGTTGCAAACTTTCGCTACACGCTTATTAATAATTGATTCGGATGTGAAACCTTGAAAAATTACGATAAGCTCACTAAAAAATCACGAAATCCACTCCCAAACCCATAAAATGCTTTCAATCGCGAGATCGCAATGGCGGTGATAACCGCATGTAACATTGGGTTTCCCTATCTCATGAAGCTCCATCCTCACGACACCACACAATAATAAGAAGAAGAATTTATATAATTCCCATAAGATTAAGGCGGCTATCGCCGCCTTTGTAATCTCGCGTTTGAAAGCGTTTTATGAATTTGGGAGTGATTTTCGTGACTTTTGAGTGAGCTTATCGTCATTTCTGCAGGGTCTTACCTCCAAATCGACAACTAATAAGCCCGAAGCAAAAGTTTGCAACACCTCCATTAGTGTAGCAGAATATGACAAATGAACAAAATCCACTGAGATTATCATTTAGGCTGAAACAATAGTTTTACACAAAAGAGAATAAGTCGTTTTGAAGTGATCACGACCTCGTTTTCAATCCAAATTGAAATAGAGGTCGCAAGACAGTGGCGTCGCGTGCCATCTGGCAACAATGCAACTGCTGTATTTAAACTCATTAAATGTATCGAATTTTACTTGTGCACTAAGCAACCCCTGAATCCGATCTTTCACATGAGTTTAAATGGATAGAATACATTGTTGCCAAATTGCACGCGACGCCACTGTCGCAAGAAGAACATTTCACAACAATTGCGTACGTGGTCGCAAACAATATCATGCACTTTCAGCTTATTGGTCAAAACTTTCAGGGCACCTCTTAGGGGAGGAGGAAAAAGGTAGATCAAGATAGTTAACGCTCCATTTTGTTAAATATTTCAAATGGCGACCCTAGTCTTAAATTTCACAATTAGAAAGAGCATTGCGGTTAGTTTGAGGGCAAGATCTCGCACACAACTCATTCGATTCATTGTGGGAGTTTGTATTCCAAATCTGGCAACGCTGTGGTTTCTAATCGTAAAATAGCAGATAGGGGTCGCTTTTTTTTAAATATTTAAGGAAAGCATTGCACACACCAAAGAGCAATGTCATCTTTCTCATTCGATACAGTAAAAATCAAAGTTTGATATCGACCAATTTTAAAACTTTCACAACTGCCACTAAACAAGTTGACAAGCAAAAATCAAAGCACGAATTATTCTTTACAAAAGCTACCTTTTTAGCTGAAAACAATTGATAAAGAGTCACGTAACATTTGATAAAAAAACACTTTTGAGCCTCTAAAATTTGTTGAAAGAACTAAGCCCGGCCGGGATTCGAATCAGGGACTTAGCAGCGGGTTAGCGGCCAGGTGTCACTATTCTTCATCTTGACAAGTTGATTCAGAAAAAAATATTTAGGTGCGCTCTTCACGAAGGGCTTAATTATTAAATAAAATATAAAGTGTTTCGACGGCCTCCAAAAATTCCAAACGAATGCATCCAAACAGGTGTACTCTCAAATATTATGCATTCATCGCCCTTTTCCACATTTCTTCCGTATTATGCGATAGATTTACATTGATTGTGAGCTTTGAACATGTCAAGATGACACTCGATACTCTAAAAGTCCCAATAAATTGACCCATGTTTAATTTTATTCGATGATTGTGGCAGGAATGGAATGATTACAAACTAAAATGGAATCCAGAGGAATACGGAGGAGTCGACACATTGCACGTCCCCTCCGAGCATATATGGTTACCGGACATCGTTTTGTACAATAAGTGAGTCACTTTTTTATAAAAAAAATTGTACCTTCCAGTATCTACGTATGTCCCACTGTTTATTCGATTGAAACCAACGGTTGAAACGTCGATAATTTGAAGCAAAAGCAAGTTTTGTAGGTTAATTTTTAAAATATTTAATTTTCATGACAATTTTGTCTCTTGCACCATTGCACCAACTTGTTACTTAAAAATAAAATATTTAACTAAAGAGTTATCTCTCTCGTGCGTTCTATGTTCTCATTCCGTCTCAGTATCAACAACATATATCCCACGCCTTGTCTCATTGAAAAATCTATGAAAACGTTTCAAATTTGGAATGGAATCTTATAGAGAATTTTGATTGGTTTCTTAAATTTGTTTGATGTATACTGGAAATTTATACTGAAGTTAAGTGAAATTACTGGAATTTATAACTGGAATATACTGAAGAATCTCGCCCCATAAATTAGTTGCAAGAGCATTGTCCAGACTTCGTGAAAATTTTAATTTAAAATATAATTTAATTCTTAAACTTGTTTTATGCAGTACTCCGATCTACATTATGAAACCATGTATATGAGCAAAACTTGTTGGCATCTGAACCCCTACGTAGCTCACAGCGGGATCCATCTTATTTTGTTTCATCCCCTCATCTATCTATCTGTTCATCAATTCTTTTTTTCTAATGTCTTAGTGCCGATGGAAACTACGAAGTCACCATAATGACGAAGGCTATCATTCACCACACCGGCAAAGTTGTATGGAAACCACCTGCGATCTATAAATCTTTCTGCGAGATTGATGTTGAATACTTCCCCTTCGACCAACAAACTTGTTTTATGAAATTTGGCTCCTGGTCTTATGATGGTTACACGGTAAGAAACCAAACTTGGCAGATTTGAAATTTTTCACAGTCTATAAGTCTCTTATCAAACATTTAGAGAAATTTCCTCGCAGATTAAAAATTGCTGTACTCCCACGCAATGCTAATATTCAAAAAAGAAACGGTACAGTTTAAATAAACTGCAGTACTCCCACGCAATGCTAATATTAAAAAAAACGGTACAGTTTAAATAAACTGCAGTACTCGCACGCAATGCTAATATTCAAAAAAGAAACAGCACAGTTTGAATAACTATTCATATGATTTTGACTTGAAGTAAAGATTCCCTAAATTCTTGGAGTCTTCCCCTGTATAGTTGCAAACGGTATTCAGAGTAACAGTTCAACCATAGAAATAGGGCTCTCTGATTTCAGCGAAACATTTAATCTGATCGTACTTTAAAAAAAAAATGATTTCCGAGGCTTATACATTGCCGTAAATCTGAGAAGAATGCGTCGGGGATTGATCAATTTCGAAAGAACAGTACTCTATGATTTGTTAGCTCATTGACCTAAGTATCATGATGTAATGTGTTTGAACTCATAATTAGTTATTTACCGAGCATGAACGGATACAGGAATCTGCCCGTCTCTCGCTCTACTTCCATTTGAACGCATGTGTTAGAAAAGGATAGCTAAGGGGGCCAATGACCACCACGTGACTTTACCCCTTTCGCCGTTCTTCTTTGACACACAAGTTCAAATGGAAGGAGAGAGGGAAAGACGAATTCCTGTAACTGCCCATGTTACCAAGGCTTTCATTCTTGTTCAATGCTGTGTTTTTCTCTTTATATTTATCGGTAGTTCAATTTATAAGGAGCACATGAAAATTCAGCATGGATTTGCATTCTTATTTTTCCGCAGGTGGATTTGAGGCACATTTCACAGACGCCCGATTCGAACGAGATAGATATGGGGATCGATCTGCAAGACTATTATCTATCCGTTGAGTGGGACATCATGCGGGTACCGGCGGCACGAAACGAGAAATTCTATTCTTGCTGCGAGGAGCCTTATCAAGACATTATGTTCAACATCACCCTACGCCGAAAAACGCTATTCTACACGGTCAATCTCATCATTCCTTGTATCGGTCTGTCGTTCCTGTCAGTTCTCGTCTTTTATTTGCCTTCCGATTCCGGTGAAAAAGTATCTTTGTGTATTTCCATTCTTCTGTCTCTCACCGTGTTCTTCCTTCTTCTTGCCGAGATCATTCCTCCGACTTCATTAACTGTGCCCCTTTTGGGCAAATATTTGCTGTTCACCATGGTTCTGGTGACGCTGTCTGTGGTTGTGACTATCGTGGTTCTTAACGTTAATTTTAGGTCTCCCGTAACTCATCGAATGACTCCGTTTCTCCATAAAGTTTTTATACAAGTTTTACCAAAAGTACTCATGATCGAGAGGCCCAACAAAGATGACTCAGGGGATGATGATAAGGCTCCAGACGGGGTTCTCACGGCCGTTTTTGATGTGCCTGGTGAGGTGGACAAATATTTGTCGTACAACGGTGAGCAATATAGTCCTGAATACGATATTCCCGAGCCACCTCCCTCTAGGTATGATCCAAACGCTGCAATAATTCCAATCCCGTGTTTTGATGATCCACCGCCACCACCATCACCACTGCCCGGCGCTGAGGATGATCTCTTCACAGCAGGCTGTCACGTCAACGGCATATGTCCTCATGGAGAGAGCCCTACTTTTGAAAAGCCTCTTCGAGAAATTGAAAAAACCATCGAAGAGGCAAAATTTATTGCTCAACATGTTAAAAATAAGGATAAATTTGATAATGTAAGTAATCCAAAATAATCTTTGCTTTCTAATATCTCGCTCATTTTTTTAAAAGTTTTCTTTGATTATAGTCCGTTTCATTTAAATAGAAGCTTGAGCTCGACTCTTTCCCCTACGAGTTTTACCCTCACTCTCGTACCTGCGATGACTCGAGACCTGCCCCATCGGTCGGGGATTCCGTCAGTCACAATGGACTGTCCTTTGGATAGCTGACTGTCTATTGTGACGGACGGAATCCCCGACCGATGGGGCAGGTCTTGAGTCATCGCAGGTACGAGAGTGAGGGTAAAACTCGTAGGGGAAAGAGTGGAGCTCAAGATTTTATTTAAATGAAATGGACTATAGCAGTGAACTCTCGTAATTTTAACTGAGGCATAAAAGGCGATGGCAATAATATTATATTTTTTGTTTTAATTTCTGCATGATTGTATTTTGGTACGAGAAAATACCATAGAAACCATAAATACCATCAAATACAATACCTATAACCAAATACCATAATACCATGTACAAAACCAAGTACCATACATTTAGAAGGTCAATTGAACGTTTACACGAAGTGAGTTCGTAATCACCGTAAAATGGATTCTTAATATTTTCTGCCGGAAAATGTAGTCACACAAGTCGAAAAAATTGCATTTTTGGACATTTTGGAAGGATGCCCTTTTTTTAATTTTTCCTAAAAATGTTCGAGAGTTCTAAACCTGCTTTGCTCCTGAATGAGGAGGTTTTTGGAGACGGAATGTGTGGAGATTTCCCCACTTTTCATGACTGAAATTGACGAATCACTGACGAAGAGCCTTTTGCAAAACTTGCGTACTTGTAAATGTGCATAACTTACAACAATATGTGTTGAAAACAATATCAGAGGCATTACTCACCGCGCTATAATTTTGGAAGTGGCCGAAAATATACGGAGGTCATTCAAAAAGTAAAAATAACATCTCGTTTCTCAGATTTTTTCTGGGCCACCTAAATACGCACTTTACAATTTTCCCTTAAACTGTTTAAAATTCATTGGTGTAAACCGTTTTTCAAAAAAAGCAAAATTATTTGAACTAACTATCAACATCTTCCATTTTCTTATCAAAATGCTTCTCGCCACCTCCACCGACTGTTTCAAACTCAGCAACTGGTATTAAAAAATAAATGATTTGCTGCGCTCGCCAAGGATTTTCAGCCATAATTGGTTTATTGGTTTCTGATTTTTTTATTTCTTGGACTGCTGAAGCCTTCAAACATATTACCAAGAAACTTTTCAGTGCAAAGAGTGTAAAAAGTTATGCTTTTTCAAGACAGTTTTTCGATTGAATAGTACAAAGAGTAAACAAGAGTCGCAATTGAATGGAAGGCCTGCGTGGTCAACGTAGATAAGGGATCCGAACGCGGGCTGGCCTCTGATTGGCTGCAACGGGTGGAGCAAAAATGACTCGGGGTATAGGGAAAATAACACGGGATTTTCGTTCCGGGGCGTTTATCTCGAAACCTAAGCAAAATCGTATCTAAACAATTTATACGAGTCGATTCAGCAGATTTTTCCGAACAATTTGATAGGTCATAAGTGCCACTTTCTTGCAAATTCGAAAAGACTGTTTCAGTTTAAAAGTACGCACAATAGTGTGATTACATGCTTGGCGTGTGTTCGAGCAGTGTTTGAGTAACTCACTATTGTGCGTACTTTTAAACTGAAACAGTCTTTTCGAATTCGCAATAAAGTGGCACTTATGACCTATCAAATTGTTCGGAAAAATTTGCTGAATCGACTCGTATAAATTGTTTAGATACGATTTTGCTTAGGTTTCGAGATAAACGCCCCGGAACGAAAATCCCGTGTTATTTTCCCTATACCCCGAGTCATTTTTGCTCCACCCGTTGCAGCCAATCAGAGGCCAGCCTAGGCCAGCCCGCGTTCGAATCCCTTATCTACGTTGACCACGCAGGCCTTCCATTCAATTGCGACTCTTGTTTACTCTTTGGAATAGTACTTATAAGCAGTGCACCCTTTTTACTGAGAGTTCTATTAGCTCCAACATCAATTTTCTTTGAATACAATTATTTACGATTATTATTTATTATTTTTTGTTCGCAGGTGATAGAAGACTGGAAATACGTAGCTATGGTTTTAGACAGATTATTTTTATGGATTTTCACGATGGCATGTATAATTGGCACCTGTCTAATTATTTTACAAGCTCCATCTCTGTATGATACTACAAAGCCCATTGATATTCTGCATTCAAAAGTTGCCAAAAAGAAATTGCGAATGATGATGATGGGTCCTGAAGAAGATTAATAAAAGAGCAACCGTACGTCGACTTTCATTCATTAAATAAATTCACGCATTAAAATAGCCTCGTTTATGCGAGAGATCTGAACCTGGGTTGAGTCAACCCGAGTTGAGTTTCAACCTGGGTCCAACTTGGATTTGCGCATAAACACCCGTGTATTTGAACTCGAGTTCAAAGGATTTCTTTCTTCTTCTTCACTGTGTTTGTTTACATTTTTGACGAAAATGGCGGCGATGCTTGGTGCGGTACGGACAAGTGCGACCGCATAAGACGCGTGTTTAACCTAGCTCGGATTGGTGACATCGATGCCGCGTGAACCCGGGTTCTGAACTCCGAGGTGTTTATGCGTGGAATCTCAACCCGAGTTCACCGACTCGACTCGGGTTTGAATCGGGGTCGAGTCGAACCCGAGTTCAGCGAGATCCGAAGTGTTTATGCGAGCATCTCAACTCGGGTTCAGCTGAACTCGGGTTCTAGAACCCGGGTTGAGATGCTCGCATAAACGACGCAAATGAAACCTACTGGACCTGTACCTTTGTTATAATATGAGGCTTTTAATAGATTGTAATGTCAAAGGTTTTTTTTTCACGGACGTGAAAAAAGCTTCCAATGGTAAATGATCTATGAATCGCACTGAAAATTTATATTGGTTGTTCTCCATATTTTTTATTTTATTTATAAGTATTTTATTCAAAACTCAATGCTTCAAAAATTTTATTTCTTGAAGTGTTGCGTGAAAATATTGGAAAAGTACGAGCTTGGTAGTAATCTTGGTATTTCACTACGTACATTATTCAAATGTGTTTGTTATAACGGGAAAATTTACTGCTGATGCATGAAATTTGTTATTGGAAAGAGAACAACTCTATGGATGTAAAAGGATTTTGTGCTGATTTAATTTGTCTTTTCACACTTTTAAGGAATTATCTAGATGGGGCTCAATCATGTTGCTCCCTTCCGAGAAAGAAATGAATCTTTGGATAATGTAGAAATAGGGCTCAGCAGAAATGATTCATCACGAAGGACAGGGTCTATCGGTAGGATTCGTTCATAAAATATTAATTTCATTATATGACACAAAGGTCGGGAGTTGTAAAGAACATGTGCAAATAACAAGAAAGCCCTTTAGATCTCTTCTTTTGTATAAATTCAAATCATATTTTACTGTAACCGTGCCTAAAAGAGGCAGGGTTGAGTTCGTAATCTCAATTTTACTATGCCTCAAATCGTCATCCTTTTTTACGGTTTGTGAAACTGCTGAATTATTTTTAGAGAACTATGGATCTCTGACTGAATCAACTTTGTGGGAGAATTATGTATTTAGAGCTCACAGGAGACTTACTTAAGGTCACAGATTTTTTCTGATCTCTAAATCCACTGACTGTAAGAAAGAAAACAGATAAAAATGCTTTTACCTTCTGGTTTGTATTATCATAGAATGATTCAAGTGCACTCTGCGCTTTGCAACTTTGAATGTAAATCCAGTCCTTCCCAAAAGCAGAAAACTTGATTGTAACAATCTGGGACGACGCGACGTGGCTGACATTTTTGAATACGTTCATAATGATTTGAAAGCTACACTTTCAAGTTATTCCCTGAAGTCAGACACTGACGCATCCCTTGAGTAATGCGGGTCATTGTTTTTGTAGTATATATACTCAATAAGCTTTTTTTTACTCAGCTTCAACTCAATGATTTTCTTTTTTTTTACATTGATAAAAACGATGTTTTATTTTCACTTTGAGTTGCGTGTAATTTTTATGGAAATTATGCTAATTCAGCGTTCGAAGCTGTCGAATTTCTGACGGATGTTTTTAAACGCCTTATCTTCAGATGGTTCGTCTAAAAATATTTGAAATCGACAGGGCATATCTATGATCATGTGAATCTCTACCAGATAGTTGGAATAGATATTTTCAGAAGCAGTGCTGGTGCTTTGATTACAGGACTTTTTGTTCACTAGTAATTTTGTCCTTTTTTATCCTACGACATTTGTTCTTTGAATATTCGTTAAATTAAGTTTAATCCTCACAAAGAGTTTGTCGAAATATTACTTTCCTGCCTGACAGTGGCGTCCTTCATACTTTAGTCCAGTGTATTGTTTGGGCCAGACAAGTATTATTAGCAATGATTTCATTTCAGTTAGACCGTTCCGCCGGACCTATACTATGACGTCATCGAGTTTCGCGCCGAAACGAAACCTTTTCAAATCGCTTGAAATTTTCGCAACTTTAAAAGCGTTTTAGTTAATCACAATCCACGTGCTCAAAACAAATTATAAAAAATACTGTGAGTTTCTTTCACTAAGTACTTCAAGAAAATGAAATGGGAAAAAAAGGGTGCGCAACAGACCGATTCAGAAACAAAGACTTAGAGAGACTACCGACATACACTTACAATCAGACAAATATTTGAAGATCACATTTGTTAAATGTTGACATGATATTGATGGTGCAACTTGCTTTCCAATTTATGTCCGATGAGAAATATTTGGTTCTTTGCAGAGTTAGATAAAAATCAGACGGTCCAATTCAATACATTCTCTGATGTTGACCTGTAATACCTATTCTTTAATTTCATTCACGAGCCAACTTTGGACGAAACAAACATGATTTTCGATCCTTAATAATATTGCAGGACTGAATACATGGTCTGTACATAGTAAAATAATTGGCTCAAATATCATGGACAACGGAGTCAAGGTCGAAATAAAGTGTTGGACTATGTTGGACTAATTTTTTATGAGGACTAAATTTAATTAGATAATTTTTCAAGGACCAAAGATTAAGGACTAAAAATAGATGACAAGTCCTGTAACCGATGATGTAACTTCTTCTGGAATCTGGAATTGAATAGAGCCCTTTGAAGAAAAACAGTGTAGGGAGTAACGAACAAGAAAGGAAGTATAGCCATCTGCTTAACGAGTTCAAATGTGTAATTCAGTTCAGGCTTTTATGGAGGCAAAAAAAGAGAGACGAAGACATATAAGCCCAAGGAATTATATTGGAACGGGCCGGAATGTTAGCAAATCCGCGAGTCCACTGTCAAACTTAACCTTCAAATTTGGCTATGGGTCGCCTTTTTTCAAACAGCATGAAGCTGTGACCGTATTCCCTATACAGCTTTTCTTCAATTAAATTAGTTCGCTACGTTCGATGTTGCGTGCGTCAAGCTTCGTCCTTGTAAATATCCATCCTTTGCCTCAAACAACTTGGTTGCAATAATTATAAACTTTGAGGAATTTTTCGAAAATAATCGATCTCATCATGCGTAACGAAATTGTTGTAATACTTTGAAGTTTTATATGTAAGTACTAACTCGTTTTTCAAATAATATCTAAAAATGAAATATTCAAAGTAATTGTTAAGTAAATATTATTAACATTTGTGATATGAAGAAAAATAAATTAATGTTTACTGTTTATTTTATATTCATTTGTTTATTTAATTATTTATTTATACGCTTATTGATTTTCAATAATTTATTGATTTGTTTATTGATCGGTTGATTACGATTACTTCATTTATGTATATATTCATTAATTTATTTAGGTATTTATTTATTTGTTTATTTGTTCATGAGAAAAATGCTCGAAATTAACCCTATACATGAAACACATGTAAAGGAAAAAAAGAGGGAAAACGCTCATGTTTTTTTGGAGAAAAAAATATCAGCTTTGTTGCCGTTGTTACCTCTTGTTAATCAATAAAAGTATTTCATAAACTTATCATTTAATCTGTATTTTTATTTCTTTATTTATTCAACGGCAAGGATGCTAGTAGACGTCTAGCAGCAGAACGGATAGGTACCAAATAAAATTCCGTAATATGGAATGAGGTCTAGAAAAGGTTAGAAATTTTACTGTACACATCAACAGGCCGACCATTTAATTCATCGTTCTTGTTAAGACTGTCTAAAGAGTGATGGTATTGGTCGAGAATTGCTAAACTTGGCTGTTGCCATGGTAACCATCGTTAAAGTGTTCGTATTATTTTAAAGCATAAGTCAACGCATTGCCTTTAAATAACGGACTCTTTGTCGATGGTTACCATAGCAACAGCCAAGTTTTACGATTCTCGACCAATAGCGTCACTCATAGACTGTCTTAACGATCGGCTAACGATGAATCGGCCCCGCGAGAGGTTGTCCCAGATCACCTAGACCAGGCTGTATATTTTCAAGACCGTGCGGCTGGAAATTAAATGTTGGGTTTCCTTGGTTCAACACGCATAAATGAAGGAGGTGATTTTTCTAGAAAAAATAAGACTTTTTTTCTCTAATAAACATGGGTCCAAAATGTCCCCTTTTAAGCTACCCCCTTTTAAGCTACCTCTTTTATGCTTTAAGCCCCCCTCCAAAGTTTTAAAAAAGTTCAATTTTTTTTTTCTTTTTAATAGTGACCACCATTATGAACCAAATGTCATGAAATAATTTTATGTGTAGAATCTATTTATGACCTCGAGAAAATCAAAAATTAAGTCTGACTGTACTTTTCAGGCAATCTTGTACCTTTAACGGCACAAATTTTACTTGACGGATTAAAAATTTAAAAAATAATTACTACCATCAGATGGCAACAATTTTTAAAAAGATTTTTGGTCATTTGCATTTTTTCAATACGACGCGTTCTAAGCGAGGTAATTGCTGTGCAACGTTGAAAAGTCAGCGCTTTTACTATGGCGGGTGGCTCCAAGAAGCAATTGCATACTTACTTAATGCGCCGCTCACCATAATAAAAGCGCTGACTTTTCCACGTTGCGCCGCAATTACCTCGCTTGGAACGCGTCGAATCGAAAAATTGTTGGAGACTAAAAATCTCTTCAAGAGTTTTCGCCATCTGATAATAGTAATTATTTCTTAAAATTTTAATCCGTTGCATAAAATGTGTGCTGTTAAAGGTACAAGATTGCATGAAAGTAGTCCGACTTAATTTTTTTATTTTCATTGAGGTCATTAATGGCCTCTACACGTAAAATTACCTCAAGATACTAATTTTCATGACATTTGGTTCATACTGGAGGTCGCTATTTAAAAAAAGAAGAAAAAAACTGAAATTTATTAAAACTTTGGGGGGCTGTAGCTCAAAAAGGGGGCATTTCCGGACCCATGTTTAGGAAATAAAAGTATTATTTTTCCTTGAAATATCACCTACTTCGTTTATGCGTGTTAATCCAGGGGCACTGGTAGGATCAAATAAAGGTTAAACATTATTGCCAAATTGCACAAGCCGCCACTCCTGCATGAGCATAAAAATGGCATCAACATTTTTGTATTTTATAGCGTTGATGAGTGAAAGTTGGTGCGTTCAACAATCTTCTTTCGTCGTTTTTTGTTTTTTTTTTTGGAATCGTCGACAGAGGACGAAGTCTCGAAGGGAAAAACTCAACAATAAAATATCTGTGCCCACAGCTTGCTTCAATCTATCACATATTATACAGGGTGTTGAAAAAATGTTCCCGAATATTTCAGGTGCCGATTTTACAGGTCAAAATAAGACTTTTATTTCCTATAAACATGGGTCCGAATTTGCAGTCTTTTCGAGTTACAGTGTTGCAAAGTTTCCGAAAAACAAATTGAAAAATTGTCATAATTCCCTCCTGAATTTATCTTAATGCTCGTAAATAGGTACTCTGGTGTAGTTTTAGGCGTTCTTGTCGATTTTGGCCGTGAAAATGCTGTATGCAAAAATTTAAGGGGGGTTATGGGGGTTTTTCTTGATTTTTCTCACTTTTTTTGGCCAAATTGTGTGACATGCTTTCGGATTCATTGAACCCAAAACCGATTAGCATTAATTAAAAGGTCGTAGAAAAGTCTGCAATTTTAGTCCTCACAAGTTTTTCCAATTCGTAAACCATCTCTGAGAAAATCGTCCCTGAAGTTGCATAGGTCGGCCGATAATCGCCTTTTCTTTGATTCCGTCAATTCTTGGCCGACTTCTCCAACTGCAGGGACGATTTTCTTGGAAATGGTTTACAAATTGGAAAAACTTGTGAGGACTAAAATTGCATACTTTTTAACGACCTTTTAAGTATGCTAAGCGTTTTTGAGTTCAATGAATCCGAAAGCATGTTTTCACACACTTTGGCCAAAAAAAGTGAGAAAAATCAAGAGAAACCCCCACAACCCCCCTTAAATTTTTGCTTACAGCATTTTCACGGCCAAAATCGGCAAGAACGCCTAAAACTACACCAGAGTACCTATTTACGAGGATTAAGACAAATTCACGAGGGAGTTATGACAATTTTTCAATTTGTTTTTCGGAACCTTTGCAACACTGTAACTCGAAAAGACTGCAATTTCGGACCCATGTTTATTGGGGGAAAAAAATCTTATTTTGACCTGTAGAATCCGCTCCTGAAATATTCGGGAACAGTATTTCAACACCCTGTATATTTTTCTTATTTTCAATTTTCTGTTTTTGCAATCGTAAAATCTGATCGAGGGAGCAAAGAGTAGCAGTAGCCAGTAGCTGTACTGTACCATCACCAAGTAGTGATGGCGCGCGCATGATATCTATGCTTAAACAGGTCAGCCCGTCCGAGTTTACCGGAAATGAAAACTTCAGAAAATTTAAGCAAACACCAACTGATATACCGCCGCTATAAAAAGGTAGATCTCGTTGTCTGAAGAGTCCTAAAAATTTACGTGATTCCGGCCGGGACAGGCAGGCGGAACGGACCTATATCTCCACGACCTTCCGCGTATTTTGACCACCTGATTTCACATTCAGCCTTAGTATTTACTCAAAACTCATACTTTTTCATTATTTCGAATTGTTTGCGAGGAAGACGTAAATTGGAATTTACGTAAAATCTAGGCCACTTTAATGAAAAATGATACCATTATTGTAATCAGCGTTTCAAAATACATACAAAAGCGATGATAAAGTGAAATTACAGACGGAGATTATTCTAAAACACTAAAAATTAGTAAAATTAACACTGATGGATGGTGAATGTCGCGGACATATTATGTATAGTTTTGGATGCTTACTTTTCAATAACACCATGAGTGAGGAGCCGGCCATAAGTTTGCACATACCAAGACGAACATAACCTCCCCAGTCTCAAACAGAGCAGCTGGGTATTAGTTGAGACGGTATTGAACACGCAACGAAAGATTTCGAGGAAAGAGGAAAATTGACATTTTTTTTTCTCTCAAAACGCTACTTGTCGACGTAGACAAGGATATTTCTCTCGTGGAGACTCGGAACCACTTTTCAGCGAGATGTTTACATTGAACACATTAATGATATAATATTTCGCCCCCTCCTCCTCGAATCCCTCCGTTCAGCATCCTAGCATCGCATCCTAATTCCTGTTACTCGATATCGGCCGACCCATTCTTTCATTGATTAGATCCCTTTATACCGTCTCAAGGTATATGGAAGAACAGGTATGGACAGGAGGCGGAGCCTATCTCAGTAGGTGACGGCTACGTCACAGATGTTCTAGACGGTCGCTATAGAATTCGGCCTACCGTTTCAAACTATCTCACTCACTCTCCCGTGATCCCCATCTCTCGCTACTGCAGTGGGTGACGGCTACGTCATCACCAAAGCAAGCGTGTCGTCATCATTTGGCGGGAAAACTCGAAAGCCCCTTAAACCCCGCCTCCTGTCCATACCTGTTCTTCCATATACCTTGATACCGTCTCTTCGCGTGCCCTCACCCCCTTCCTCCCTTGTTATTAAATCTACTTGTTGATCCACTGAAGGCTCCTGTATTAACTCGGTATTTTTAATAGAAATTGTATAAGCACATGAGTACGCGTTGTACCTTCGAATAAACCTAGATCTAGTTTCTATGATTTCAATAAGATTGATAGTATTACTAGTATTCAGGATTTCCAATTCTGGTTCAAAATAAGAATCATCAAAGTTAAAAGCCTCATTTATTATTTTATCAGCATGTCTTATAGCATCAATCAAATCTGCTTTCTTCATTTTATAGTATCCTTTTATCTTTCTCTCCTTTGCAATTTTTCGCAATTCTTGAACAGTTTTGGGTTTTGCAGAAGGTCGAATATCCAGTATGCGTAATAATTGATCTTTCTTCATTCTACTATAACCTTTAATATTTCTTACTTTCGCAAGATTTCTCAATTATTTTACTGTCCTTTTGGGAACACTCTGTATCGGATCCATTTCTCTGCTAATATTTTTTCTTAATGAAATTTCTTTTCAATTTATTAGGAGGAAATTTTAAAAAGAAATTTATTTTTTAATTTGTTACTTTGTATCTAACATTTGCTTATGTAATTTAGTTTTAAGATGTGCTCTGAGAGAAACTAAATAAATAGTTCTACTGCATTCACAAACAGTCTCCACTCGCTTACTCTCATAATTTTTTTGAACTGCAGCTTTATGGCCATCTATATTCTTCTCGTAGTATTTTTTCATTAATCTACTTTTGTATTCTTTACACCAATCTTGATTATTGCTAAAATTAATTTGATGCTTTACAGACTTACATCCTGAACAATATGTTTCGTTTTGCGATAAATCTATCGTTATTTTACTTTTAACATCTGCACACTCCTTACATACTAACTGGCTAGCACAAGATGTGGTATTTTCAATTGATTTCAGGTGTTTATTATTTGGAGATGACTTCTCAAATTCTGTTTCGTTCTTAACCTTCTTGCATTTAAAACAATATCTTTCATTCAAGGATAACTTTATAACTTGAGATTTGTTTTCCATCTTTCTTAATATATTCTAATTATTTATATAGAAAATATTTTAAGAAGAAATTTATTCAGAACAAAGTAGGTATGGAACCGTCTCAAAACAGGTCTAAAACATATTTAAAATAGTCCTTCCTAAACTGACATAGAAAATGGTTTAAGAAATAAATTTACAGGTAAAACGATTAGCATTTTGATTTTGTAGGTTTTTGATTTATGATTGATTTATCTGACTCACTATTTTTAGCGTAAATTCTCTCTATTTTATCTTTAGATGGAATGTCAGAATCCTTTACCGGAACTCTTGTGAATTTATTACCGAAATCAATTTTCATTTCATCTACTTTTTTCTGAATTTTCATTAATTCTGAAACTGGAAGTAAATTGAAAGACTTTGTTGTCACTGATATATCTAAACCCGAGTCATATTTTACTGGTTTAATTTGTGATTTTTCATTATACTTCTTTAATAATCTATTATTTTCTCCTTTTCATTGATGATTCTCTTCTTCTAAGTGTTTGCTGTTATTTAGAAGGTTTATTAAATCATTTGATGAATTCTGATATAATATATTATTACACCTCGCTTCACAAGCAGGAGCAAAAATTTCGTTGACAAGTTTTCTATAATTCTTTTTAGTTTCATCATCAAAGTTTTTTTCATTGATGCCTTTATGAAACTCCTTGATTAAATCCATGTACGATTTGGCAATATCTGATGTTGACTCATTTTCATAATAATGTTTTAAATTTTCTAAATTAAAGCTTATCATCTCTTTGACATCTGAGCTGAATGAATTGACTATTGAAGTTAATGTAACCAACGATTTTTCATTTGCCATTTATATATATAAAATTCGCCATATTTTTCTTACCATTTACCTTACCATCTTCAATTCCATTTTACAATTTCCCTTACCATTTTCCATTCCATTTACAATTTCCCATTATCAATTTACAAGTTACCATTTACCGCTATCAAATTTTTTCATAAATAAATTAATAATGGATCAGGCAACATTAATCAAATTGATGAGGGAATATGATTTTATAAATGGAACAAAAAAATCTTTCAGAGAAAAATATAATGTAAGTTTGAAAACTATTAATAAGTATCTAGTAAAATATGATATACCTCATAGAAAAAATTTGAATACTATAAGAATTAACAGGGATAAAAATGGCAGATTTACTTTTGGAATTTTTGAAAATCCACAGCTTGTTACGTCAAAGACAGAAAACGGTAAAATCGCATTAAGTAATCTAAAAGAAAATAAAAATAATGAATTTGATTATAGATCATTTATAGATGACTTAGAAGGATTCAATTGATAGATAACGTTTTTCAAATTTATTATGCAAGTTGGTTTCATCTAATTTAATTCAAATTTTGGTGGGATTTACTCTAATTAAAAACAAAGTTGTGAAGGTTGATGTTAGGATGAGGAAAATAAAGATGAGATCGGACGTGAAATTCTGCAGACGATTGCATATATTGTGTACCGGGGCGGCGACCTTTACAAATTAGAAACAGTACTGCCCTCATAACAGCTTGAGCAATACATTACAAGCCTATTTCATAAGTTACAGACAAAGTTACAGAAAAGGGTTTTACCATACAGTAGGAACGACAAAGCTTATATACAGTTAGAGCGGTAGAAGGTAACTACGATGTTGAATTAATCACCGATACTATTTTCAACGTTAATTTTTCTAGATTTAACTTACATCCAAATGAAATAAAAGATTAACAGGTAATTGAGTGCTATGAACGAACGATCAGTCGAACGTGTGAACGAACAAACGAACGATCAATCGAATGTTTAAACGAATAAACGAACGTCAATCGAACATGTAAACGTACGAACAAACGATCAGTCGAACGTGTGAACGAACAAATAAACGATCAAACGAATAAATAAACGATTGACCGATCGAATGAACGATTGCATGATCGAATGAACGATCAGTTGAACAAACGATCGAACGAACGAACGAACGAATGAACGAACGAATGAACAAGCATACAAACGATTGAACGAACTATCGATCGATTGATTGATTGATTGAACGAATGATAAATGAACAACGAATGAATAATAAAAATGTTTAAAAAGTCATTCAGTTTTTAGTGTGTTGTTGACTCCACAAAGACAATTATTATCGAATTATAAAATAAACGTTCTCAGAAGATTACATACTGCAATTAGATAGCCTATAAAGAATACATTTTTATAGAAAGTCGGGCCTGCTGATGAGGAAACAATGTGTACATCAACTAATTTTTGTGAAATAGGATTTTTTTTTAGGTTTTCTCTTGTTTTTTCCCCCTCGGTTTTCTTTCTTTTTTTCTTGGTTTTCTTTCTTTTTTTCTTTTTTTGTTGTTGTTTTTTTGCTTCTATTTCTGGATCGTTTCGGTCCAAAAAGCCGGTTATTATATCTTTTAAGTTTGGTTCGAACAGCTTTTTAATTTTCCTCAACAAACGACACAGATTTTTAAAATCTGATGTGGTCGTCTGTACTGTAAATGCACGTTCATCCTGATATTCAATTGTTGGACCGACCTGTTTTAGAAATTTTAGAAGTTCTTCATGTTGAAGAGTGAAAGTCGGGTGATCGCGTTTGAAATCCTCCAATTGGTTGATTATCTCCTGCTCTACTTCATGGCTGAATTGAGTAGTTAGCTTTATTTGTCCAATTTCTTCAATGAGACCCGCCTCCCTTGTAAAGATAGCCACACCCCAAGACGTGACGATTCCTTTAGGAGTTAATTTCACACCAATACATATAACTTTATGCTTTGGGTCTGCCATATATCTCCCCATGTATTTCTCCTTACACTGATAAACAGGATTCTCAGGATTATGTTCCATTTTGGTTTCAGCTATTTTTGTATCCTTTTTACACTCACATACAACATCGGCCCGCCCTTTATTTGTTGGCTCTTCAATTGCAACCCTGTAATCATGCTCATCTTCCATCATTCGTAAAATAGTAAAGAGTGAGTGCTGCGTGAATGCCTCAACACCTTCCCTCTGGTTCACCAGGAGATAAAATGGAGTTTGATAAGCGTAAATATTCAGGTTTTCGATGAAAGATTCCCATCGAGAGTTAGCAAAGTCTCGTACTACCGACTTAACTAGCATAGCGAATGATTCATGATCCTTTTTAGTTCGACTGATATAAAAACGCATCAGAAAATCTGCGTCCACCTCAAGATTTGAGAAAACCAAGGTGAAAATACCCCCGTTGAAATTTGAGACACTTAGGTAACCATTATGAAAAAGGAGGACGATTAATGATTTAAGATTGTTCTCTTTGGGGTTTAAATTTTTCCCAGTGAGTTCCAGTGAGGTAGCACGTAAAACCTTCTTAGTTTCAGAATCAGAATCAGAATCAGAATTAGGACTAGGATTAGAATTTGCAATAATCTGTAGAGCATATTCTGGATATTCATTGATTTTCTCGACTAAGTATTGACTTGGTCCACCGGTCTCAGTCCAAGCGTGTACATTACCTTTGTTGTTCAGGTATCCGATGACTGAGATCGGACTGTCCAAAGTCTCGTCTTTTACAGTGAATCTAAATCCATCATGCCACTTTTTCATATGATCCCGTATGTTTTTTACATCTTTTCCTTTTGCTATGGCAGTATCTTCAATGAAACCTCCGAAATATTGGTCTATCTCATTGTCATTGAACCCTAAAATACCGGCGTACTCCGGGTCCATCGTCAAGTCAACTGCAGCATTACCCCCAGAAAAAAAGTCCGACAGAGCGAGACGGGTTATTCCTGTAGTAAAGGAGAATTTGACAAGTTTAAACGCACCTTTCAAGGTGCTGAAGAACTCCTGAAGAGTTCCTAAAATCTCGGAGGCTACATTTTTATCCGTTGCATACGCTCTCGTGTACGGTGAATCATACTCATCAATTAAAATAATGACCTGCGAATTATTATGCTTTTTACTCACCTCCTCAATCAATTCTTTAAAGGCTGATATCACGCCCGGTGCACCTAGCTGAATATCATGCGATTTGGCCACACTTTTCAATGTAAATAACAGGTCAGCGTCAAATGCAGAAAAAGAACGTGTCGAAATTCCATAAGAAAAGTCCAGGCGAATGACTGGATAAGTGGACCAATTCTTAAGTGAAGGACTAATTTCGATGCTATTTCGAATTAAAGATTTAATTTTAGTGTTTTTAAACAATTCTTTTTCTCCTTTAAAGAAGGACTCCATTGTATCAATTAAGAGAGTTTTGCCGAATCTCCGGGGCCGCGAAAGGAACCAAGTCTTTTGTGTATCGTTGAACATTTTGAGCAAATAATCCGTCTTATCAACATAACACTTACTTATGATTAAATCCGTGAAGCCTGAATCTCTTCCTGGTAAAGTTTTACATTTGTTTCCTAGTTCGTCTGGGTTTAGTGAAGTACGTGAAACTGGGGTGCCATACAAATTCGGAAGAGGTGAAAACTCAGTAGAACACCCAAAATAAGTAACCACCAACACCAAAATTAAAAACGATTTGTCACGATTGAAATGCATTCTTAAGCCGGTATTAAAACTTTAAAATCATAGTTCCAGAAATATAATTACTACACAGCACAGAGTACGCGACTGAATCCTATTTCAATGATACGAATGCTTTCTAAGTGCGCGAGACATTATTTCACTCTTATCAGACGGCGATTAATTCTGCAATTTTCGCCAACAATTTCTTCAGATTTTAAATGTAATGACTTATAATTCTTATCAATTAAACGTGAAAAAAAAAACTGTTAATAATTGACTAAAAAATGTTTTGTTCTTGCCTGAACTCGTGAGTGCAGCAAAAAACTACCGAAAAAATACTTGAAATAAGTCTGATAATAATGGAAAAGTAAAGGTTTATATTAAGATTTATTTTTCAAGAAATTTGGGCTTTGGTTTTTTATTTGGGTTAAATTGACATTATTTTTGGATAAATTTTGGACTGTCCCCAACGTACTATGGATTCTAAAAATCACTTAAAAATCATAAAAAAGCTTGTAAATTTTAACTTTAAAAATTTTTTATCTTGCTTGCACGCTTGTGCGCATCTTGAAATACTTGGTAAAATGAATCACTTTTCCGAGTTATTATGTAGTTTTCAGAGTAAAATTTAAAGCCTAAAATATTGGAAGTTCAAATTTTGATGAAATTGGTTGATTTATTGAACAAATTTTCAAATTGACTGGAGTGTCCTCAACGTACCCTTATACTACTATAATTTTTCTCAGCTCATCAAGTACTGTCATTCTTTTTATGAAAAAAACACAAAATTTTAGACCCTTGCAAAGGCCCCCATTAAATCCATATCCATCCTAACCAAGTTTATGGTTTTCAAGAATTTCATTCATCAGCCGACCGTCGTGCATCGAATGAAAAATCATTGGCGGATCCAGGAATTTGTCCTTCTCTCTCTTCTCCCATAAGAACGCATGTGTTAGAAAATGACAGATTAGGGGCAGTCACGTGATTATCGGCCCTCTCTTCTATCCTTTTCCAACACATGCGATCTTACGGGGGAAGAGAGAAAAAGACAATTTCTAGAATCCGCTGGTGTGAAAAATCGAAGAAGCGTCGTTAGCGGTGAAAATGCGCGTAAAACCCGAAAGCTTTGGAGACCCGGCAGTTTTAGAGTTTGAGGCCCCGAGAGTTAAGGTTCAAAGGAGATCTTGGCGTCCCAATTTTTCGCTCGTAAGATAGAAAAGTCGTGGCAGTAGAATGACACGGAAAAGTAATTTAACTGTGAAGCACAAAATATGATTGAACGAATATCATGACCTATAAATTATCTTGACTTACCAATTTTGCTATGTTTAACCATGACCATGGTATATTCCGACACTTGCTACTAACGAGGTAATAAATTTCGAGAGGTGAAAATAACCAAAAAAAGAGGCAGGGTCCCCAAATTAATGCTGTTTTATGAAAACAAGGAGTGAAATCTGGATCTTCTGTGTCCCACGTTAGTTTTGTGTCCTGGAACAAAAAATGAAAAGGAAATAAAAAACTAGAGATTCGTGAAATCGAAGGATATCTGAGAAGAGAACAGCTAACAAATGGATCAAAGAATAATTTAGAAAAGTAACAACTGTAGTTTTGTTGAAGCGAAAATTCAAAGGAGTTGTCACTTTCTAAAAGCATGCGACAGTGGGAGCTGTTGCAAAGTTTGGCAACAGATGAACGAACCCGTTAACAAACGCATTTTCAATATAAGAGATGAAAAATATCCGATTTCAGGTTCTTTATCAGCTCAGTACTTACACATTTTTCACACAAAAAAAAAATCTTAAATAATAATATTGGAATTTGTATACATTAGGAAGCGAAATATGTGATGTCCATAGTAATTTTGGGCGTTGCGTGTCAATGACATTAGACGGATGTAAGTGAATGGGTCTGTTGCAATAACTTTTGCTACGGCGATATAGAGTATTACATCTTAAGTAAAATCACGTGAAAAGTCCATCGGTGGTATCAGAAAGTCATGAAATGCAGTATTAAGCTCACAAGAGGCGTTTAACTGAAACCCAAGATGGCGGTAAAATATCGCGCAACCTGTGTGCATGGACCATTGGACCGTGAACATCCATGATGACCAACGTTAACGACCTCACATCATCGGAGTTTATGAGTTTGTTTGCGTTGTGATTGGTTGTGATCGATGTTGTGAGGTTGGCCATCTTGGATGTTCATGGTGCTTGCATACAGGTTGCTCGATATTTTACCGCCATCTTGGATTTCAGTTAAATACCTCTGGTGAGTTTTTTATTGCATTTTATGACTTTCTGCTGCCACCAAAGGACTTTTCACGCGATTTTACATGAAATTGATCACTTTACAGCGCTGTAGCAAAAGTTTGCAACAGACTTATTATTATGGACGAAGTGTTTCAATAATGTCGGCAATAACAAAAAGGGAAGTCAGAATTGTCAGAAAACTACATAGATATTCGGCTGCCTTCAAGTAAAGTTTTCCAAAGACATACCGCCTACCTAGTAAAAATTCATTTTTTGTCTCCTTTTTTGCAAATTTTGTTGTTATTATTGTTGTCACTTACGGTACTACAATTTATTAAAAAAAATGAGACGCTGACACACAACGTCCATAATTATTATAGACATCAAAGTTTGAAACAAATCTGTATCAATACGTTTTGATCAAAGATTACTTATACTCCACTTATAGCACTAGCTAAAATCTTGTTGAGTGCCTTCATTTCTAAATCCGAGCTATAACACATACATTGACCCACGGTTTGTTTACGTTTCGGTGAGCGAGAGACGCGCGGGCGGGGCGGGGCCAGTCGACTGGGACCAAATAATGTTACGTCCTCACGGTCCCGCACGCAGATGATCGGTGAGCACTTACGGGGGGTATAAACTACACGCAAACATACTTACGTGCGCACCATCCAACATCTTTCGGAGGACCGTCAAGCCGTAACATTATTTGGTCCCAGCTGGCCCACGACCCCCACCCCGCCCGCAAGTTCCTCGCTCACCGAAACATAAACGAACCATGGGCCAGTGTATGTGTTTTAGCTCGGTTTTAGAAATGAAGGCGCTCAACAAAATTTAACATAGGCGAGATAGCTAGTGCCATATCTGGAGTATAAGTAATCTTTGGTTTTGATAAAATATTTTCAACCAACAATTAAAAACTAGTCTAAAACCCTATAATCAAAGAAATTATATCATATAGACGCAGTGCATCCTATACCGTAACATTGAGCTGGGTGAGACAAACTTAGCGTAAACTACAGTAGGCAGACGGGCGAGTCCACTGTTCGAAATGGGGGTGGAACCAATGAGCTATAACTTTAGAGTGGCACATCAAGGAACGTTCCGCTGCGGTTTATTGTTGTCACCTGAGGCGCCGCCATCTTGCCGTAAAAATCGAGTTTGAGGTTAAATTTTGTAGGTCGTTTCCGGTCGTTCCGTGAACAAACTCGGGCATCGCCGCGAAAACGACTCACAAAATTTAACCTCAAACCTTGGAATCTGCCGTCCAAATTCCGCTTTTTCCCGGGATTCCTTCTACGCTGTGTGGCACAAGGTGGACCAGCCCGCTGTCACTATAAAGTTATAGCTCATTGGGTGGAACCAAAGAGTAAACAAGAGTCGCAATCTAATGGAAGGCCTGCGTGGTCAGCGCAGATAAGGGATCGGAACGCGGGCTGGCCTCTGATTGGCTGTTGAGCGTGGTGCAAAAATGTCTTAGGGTATAGGGAAATTAACACGGAGTTTTCATTCCGGGACGTTCATCTCGAAACCTAAGCAAAATCACCTGTAAACAATTAATGCGAGTCGATTTAGCAGAATTTTCCAAACAAATTGATAGGTCATAATTAAGAGCCACTTCATTGCAAATTCGAGAATACTGTCTCAGTTGAAAAGTACGCACAATAGTGAGTTACTCAAACACTCACTCAAACACACGCCAAGCAAGTAAACACACTATTGTGCGTACTTTTCAACTGAGACAGTATTTTCGAATTTGCAATAAAATGGCACTTATGACCTATCAATTTGTTTGGAAAATTCTGCTAAATTGACTCGCATTTATTGTTTACAGGCGATTTTGCATAGGTTTCGAGATAAACGTCCCGGAATGAAAACTCCGTGTTAATTTCCCTATACCCTAAGACACTTTTGCACCACGCTCAACAGCCAATCAGAGGCCAGCCCGCGTTCCGATCCCTTATCTGCGTTGACCAAGCAGGCCTTGCATTCAATGGCGACTCTTGCTTACTCTTTGGGTGGAACCTTCAACTGGTGACAAACAAACGAACATAACCTCTTAATCCAAACTTACTAGTTTATAAAAATCGAGATCGAAGATGGATGAAACACTATTTAATCACCATCATTATGACAACAGTATGATATAAGACCCAAAAAAGCTTCAAATAACTTACAAAATTAGAAATAGTGTGCAACTGTGTGCAACATTCATTCACTATAAAAATGGCGTCGGTTTGTTTGTCACCAGTTTTACCAAAGATTATACCTATAAAGATTATCAATTGAAGTTTTGATGCAACCGTTGCGCAGACAGATGACTGGTGAGCATTTTTGGTGAACATGCGAAGTACCGCAAGTTTGCCTCAAGGGTCTTGCTATGCACTTCATCTATCTTATATAATAAAAGGCGACCGTTGAGAATCGTCGAAAATCGCGTTTTTTTACTATGATCTCGAGAACTAAAGCACGTGGGACCTCGAAATTTCGCGAACGGGTCCTGCGCCACCAAACGGTGTGCACACAGTGCTTCTTTTCCCCATTTTTTTTTTTCATCCCTTCCCGAGGGTGGATTTTATCGCGGTGTTTTACCCCATTTTTGGCCCTATGGTATCTGAGAACTCGAAATTTTGGCCCCCGGTGCTGCTCGGTCCTCGAAAGCGATCCAGCTCATCCGGATCGACCCAACCCTAAAAGCAACCCCTCACGGGGGATCTACCCTTCGAGATGGGTTGTTTTGGATCGCGGAAACGGGGGTCGAAGACGTTGCCCAGGCGATCGACACTTTGCAAGAGGGTAGCCCCGGGCTCCGCGCGTGGACTTTTTCACTCAAATTCGCGCGCCGCGAATATCATCCCCCGCTAAGGGTGGTTTTCTGAAAGGGGTGTTTTTACCGATTATTTCGGGCACCGGATCGCTTTGAGCGCCGAAATTTTCCGTGAGGATCGTGCTCCGGGGGGGGGTGTCCGTGAGACTTCGCTCCCCCCCCCGATTCACATTCTACCCCCTGTTGGGGTGGGTTTTCTTATTGGGCGGAATCTTATATCGGATTCTACGGCTTCGCTGACGACTTAATACGACAACCGGAGTCACGATGATATGCTTTTCCGGTCCTCGAAAACGATCGCGCTCATCCGGACCGACCAGATCTTAAAAACAACCCCTCGCGGGCGATTTACCTTCCGGGATGGGTTGTTTTGGATCGCGGAACCGGTGGTCGGAGACGGTGTCCATGGTGATGGAGACTTCGCACGAGGGTGTAGCCTCGGACTCCACGCGTGGAGGTTTCCACTCGAATTCGTGTGGCTCGAATATCACCCCCCGCTAAGGGTGGTTTTTTGGAAGCATGGGTTTTACCGATTATTTCGGGCACGGGATCACTTGGGATGGCGAAATTTTGATTGATGATCGTGCTCCGGTCGGGGGTGGTCGGGGCGACTTCGCTCTTCGCCCCCGATTCTTTTTCTACCCCCTGTTAGGGTGGGTTTTCTCATCGGACGAATCTTATCTAGGAATCTACGACTTTGCTGACTACTTAATAACGCACCTGGAGTCACTCTGATATGCACAAATCGATCTTTGCACATCCGAACCTGTCCCATCGTTAAAACTCCCCCTCGCGGGGGGTTCATTCCCGAGATCAGGTCGGTGGGCTTCTCGAAAAAAATCGGCGACAGCCAAGTTGAAATTGAGTTCGTGCAGAACTCTTCAGTAGGCGTAGCAGAACGAATCCACGAGCAGCGCTTCAAATTTTGAACTACCCTTTATACTGGGGCTGTTCGATTCTCGCGGAGTGGCTTCGGAGCCTAGAAAATGCGAAGGCCGAAAGTTCTGGTTTTTCGCGTGTTGTTTCTCCTAGACGATGCGGGTGGAGGTTTTTTTTTCAAGCGGTTTGAACATAGGCGGACCGTATCAGGGGCTAGGGGGAGCTGTAGTCCCCCACTTTTTTTGGGTGGAGGGGCTAAAAATCGGGAAAAAGTCATCATTTGAGACTTAAAAAGCAAAAAAACAAAAGAAAAAAAGGGGGTCATCACTTTTTACCCCCCCCAATTTTTTTTTTGGTCACGGTCCGCCTAGGGGTTTGAATAACATCCCCTCTTGAGGGGTAATTTCATTTTTAGGGGTTTTTGCCAACTTCTGGGACTTTAAGTTTCTCTAAGAGGTATATTCATGGATTTTTTTAGGAGTGCGCCGTGCGCAAAAATATTTCACTTACTAACGCAGGGAATATTCTGCGAGGGTAGGGATTCTTTTTTATTTGTCCATCGCAGATTGATGGATACTCTCCTTAGCTCGGGTTCTGATGTATACGATAAATTGGAAATGCATGTTGCTTGGCAACGTCAATCATTACTCACATCTTAGCAATGATATTGTTACCAGTTCGAATGCCTTCCGATTACTTTATACATGTATCATGTATCATCAGCTGTTTTATAGTTGCTCATAGGAATCAATGCAAAACATACAATTTTTAACCTTTCATTTTCTTTAAACGTGTAATTATGGCGCGTGGGAAGATCAATCAGTCGCCGCAGCGTCACTTACATTCTGCCAATGCTGCACTTTGTCCCTTTTAAGCTTAGGTATATGTATATGTTCGTATCCAAGGAGCATAGGCGGAACTAGAAATTTTTTCTGGGGGGGGGCTGAGTTCCAAGGGATCTTAGAGACACCTCAAGACCGCCCCCCCTCCAAGAGGGTTATACCATGACCCCCCTCCCCCCAACTTACTTAGGTGTATGTTGTACTTACAGTTACAGTCGACGAATTAAATAATGTCAGATAACGTCCTGGATTTTGACTTTAGTAGGCCACATGCGATGCTTTTTACTGTGATAGGTATCGCAGGTAGTCTACATGAACCAAACTATAAGGCGACATCCGACATTCTTTTGTCGACTGTAAGTACCTACATCATACACACCTAAGTTAAGATATTAAATAAATTGTACTCATATAGCTTAATAGCTGGGGTGCGAAACAATTAGGCAATCACAAAATTAAATGATAAACATCATATACTGTAATATATTTTTTTGTTGTTGTGGGTAAACGTTTTTTTGTTTCCAAAATTTTCTGGGGGGGAGGCTTGGCAGACCTCGGGGGGGGGGGGGGGGGGGGGGGGGGGGGGGGGGGGGGGGGGGTTAGCCCCCTCCAGCCCCCCCCCCCATTTCCGCCTATGCCGAGGAGTGCACTACAAACATCCAAAAAATTTGACCCATGGGCGGAGCCAGCAATTTGGCAACTGTGGATGCTTCCCATTTGAATGTATGAGAAAAAATCGATTGTTGAGGAGGACATGGCCCAATATCTAATCTATTGTTTTTCATACATTCAAATGGGTAGAATCCACAGCTGCCAAATTGCTGGCTTCGCCCATGATTCGACCTTCTAGGCAAGTATAACGGTACGAAATAAAATGTTGCTAAAATGCACGCGACAAACTGCAATCAAAATTACATCAACGGAATGAAACATAAACTCGATACTAACCTTCGGCCAAAAAAAAAAAGCTAAACTACCTACAGCATTATTCGGCCAAATACGGAAACAAAAATGTCAATAAGTATTCCTGTGCAACTTTAGAAATTACGGTTATCTTGGACTACGTACGAGCATGAGTAAAATGTTGGTCCAACACAAAACGTTATATTACTCCTCACTTAAAACAATTTCCTTCTCCTCTACTAACGGAGAAGTAATAAAAGAAGTAAGTAAAATGTGTTGTGTACACAAAAAAACAGTGACATAGCGTGGATTTTGGGAACGTTCTACTCTGTCCAATTAAACGATTGTAAAAGATCGAATGAGGAAGTGTTCACCGAACAACCCAATAGACTGTTTTAGTAGAGTGATATACCGTATCGATTGCCGTCCGAGGGCCTCTGGCTCCAAACAGACTCTGATTCAATGCATTTTCTCCATAAGCGGATTTCTGAACG
Source organism: Trialeurodes vaporariorum (assembly GCA_011764245.1). Taxonomy (NCBI): domain Eukaryota; kingdom Metazoa; phylum Arthropoda; class Insecta; order Hemiptera; family Aleyrodidae; genus Trialeurodes; species Trialeurodes vaporariorum. The sequence continues at coordinate 9,917,000 of VMOF01000002.1, read as the reverse complement.
GAAATTTAGACTATTAAATCAAACAATTAATGCGACCTTTTTGCAATTATGAATTCTACGTCCTCGAAAATGCTTAATTTTGCCTGGTTCCACCCGTGAAACTGCCAAAATCAACAAGATATTACAGATTAAACGATGCGTTTGGAGGTTGAAATCACCCAAATGTTATTGTTGTTGTTGTGGAATTGGAGGGATTTCGTGCGATTCTAACCTACAAATGCAAAATGTAATCTGTATAATATCTTATCAATCTCGGCAGTTTTAGTCAAGGAACCAGGCATAATTAAGCATTTTCAAGGACGTAGAATTCATAATCGCAAAAAGGTCGCATTAATTGTTTGATTTAATACCCTAAATTTCCGTTCAAATTTCGCTTATGGGGAAAATACATTGAACCAGAGTTTGTTTGGAACCAGAGGCCCTCGGACAGCAATCGATACGGTATATCGCTCTACTAAAACAGTCTTCTACAGGGTGGCGCAAATGTCCGTCCCCCCTTTTATTTTTTGAACGGCTGCAGATGAAAAATTGAAACTTTGGGGTCTTCCATAACTTTTTGAGAGCTTTCGCGTGAGGGGGTCAACATTTCCAAAATCACTCCCCTTAGGGGGGGAAAGGCCCCCAACTCAAAATTTTTAAATGGCTACCCCTGTCTTGTGATAGCTAATTCAAAAGAACATTAAATTCTAGGACTTTTGGCGCAAACCGGAGGTCAATATCGTTTTTCGTTTTCGATTTATTGAAGATCAAAGTTCGATTTGGACCCATTTTCAAAATATCATTACTCCTATGTAAAAAGTCGGAATTTAAAAAATCAGTAGTCTAAAATACTCTAAAAAGCAAGTACTTTCCTGAAAAAATACTGCTGTGGCATAAATGTATTCAAAACTTCATTTTACAGTCCCAAAAGTTCCTAACGTTTTTACGCTCCTAGGGGGACTGTCTCAAAAATTCCTAAAGACGGACCCTATCGAGTGATACGTCGATAAAACAGGCGTAAAAAAATGAGAATTTCGGCGCAAACCAAAGGTCAATAGCATTTTTCGAATTCGAGATATCGATCTTTGAAAATCTACCTTTGACAATAAAAAAAGAAAATAAAAGGGGGAGAACGGACTTTTGCGCCACTCTGTGTACTCCGAACTTTTTCACAAATTTGAATAGAAGAGCTGCAACGTTGCTAAATTGCACGCTACACCACTGACAGGATCAAAAAAAAAAAAAAAAAAAATTGGGAACAAAGCAGAAAAGAAAAGAGCAAAAGGAGGATTAATAAAAACGAAAAAAAACAAACTTAAAAAAAACCATTGAAAACACCTCAAGAAAAAAGAAACAACAAAAAACGAGTAAAACAAAAAAAGAAACCACAGTACCCGTCGGTAGCCCGACGGGCAATATGCTAGTATGATATAATGTCTTTGCCTATAATTAACGATGAAATCATCAAAATAGCGATACCGTCACTACCTCCGAGTAGGTACAGAGCAAACACATTATAGAAGAAGACTGGCCTCAGCTATCTCTTTGTACGGGGGAAAAGTGAAGCCGGTCTAGGCACGGGCTGATTGGCAGGGCACTTCCCCGCGCGGGGGTATGAACCAATTTAACATTAGCTCTTATGGAGCCTCACTCTTCAAACCTATTTTAGTCAATTATTTTTATGAATAACAAAGTCGAGTCTCACATATGCTGTACAGTGTTGTATAACATACATTTAAACCGAAAATTTGGATCAATTTAAGGCGTCCATTCTTTAATAATCGAAGTTAACGATCGGCCGGTCATTGTTTACTTTAGCACCCATATAATCTCTCTGCCGTACTTTCTATCGCAAAATCTACCGGATAAGTTGACCAAAACTTTCGTTTAAGTTCGTCAATTTCAACTTTGGGATAAGCTGCATATCATATCTGAGTACTTTCGAAAACTAAAAGGAATTAACATTCTTTTGAAACAGTTTTATGTCTCGGCTCCATAAGACGCAATGTTAATTTGGTTCATACCCCCGAGCGGGGAAGCCCTGCGCCGCGCCTGCTTATGACAGTAACCGGCCTCAAATCTCGCCGCTAGGAGCCAGTCTTCTTCTATAATGTCTTTGGTACAGAGCCATTGAACTAAGGTTCTGTAAATACAACACGAGTTTTAAAGAGTGAGAGCCCCCATGTATTACTATCATCTCTACTTAGTCATATAGAATAAACCGACAGAGCAAAGCACTTCACAGAGACCTTGTACTTACAATGTAAAGAGTATCCGTAATAGTGGACATTGTGACTCAACATAGTCAATGCGTTCCTGCACCCACAGTGAGCCGGCAGAGTAAATGTCCATAACGGAGGCGTGAAAATTCAAAATGTTGTTAGTGCAATCAGACGCTGCAAAGATTGCGCAGCTTCTTAATCTTTTTTAGAGTAACCTCTGAGAAAACTCAGCTGGAATTTTTTCCCTAGCCGCTCCATAAGCCGCAATGTCAATTTGGTTCATACCCTCGAGCGGGGAAGCCCTGCCTATGACAGCAACCGGCTTCAAATCTCGCCGCAAGGGGCCAGTCTTCTTCTATAATGTCTTTGGATGTGGGTCACTACTCTGATGACTAATTACTCTGGGACCAAATAATGTTAGGTCCCGAGCGAAATTTACTCACACCGTGCGTAAGCTCTCTGATTGGTCGAAACCGCACGCAAGATGCACGCAATTCAATGCTCGGGACCGAACATTATTTGGTCCCTGGGAATCATCCTTGTCAGCAAAGAGAGATTGACGAAATTAAGATAGGAATCTCCCATATTATTACTGCCCTATGCTACCATTACACTCGCTCAAATATAAGCGTTTATTGAGTTTAGGAGTGGATTTCGGAGGTTTTCAGTGCTGCCACCGTTCTTTTTGGAGCTTTTTACACTAGAATTGACTATTAAATAGCTTTAGTAGCAAAAATGAGCAACATCCCCATTTCCGCAGAGATAAGAGGGCTTCTATCAGAATGACATCATCCATGAGAATAACGAGTACTTACTCGATCATCGCCTCGATGCAGTAGCGCACCGAGAGTTTCTTCATCTCTCTCTTTTCTCCATTAAAAAACGTATGTTGGACAAGGATGGACAACGGGATAAAACCCCCTCTTTCTGTTCTTTTCCTACTTATACATTCAAATGGGGAATGAGAGAGATGGAAGAGATCCTGGTTGCGCCAGTGCCTCCATGGCATTACACGCAATACGACCGTTCATAATCAGTATGCAGGCTGGTGTGGTATACGTAATACTTGTACTATCGACGAATTAAAGACTGTCGCGAGATTTTCATGAGCTAAGTTTCGCCTTCGAGGTTCTGGTTCGGCTACTCTTCATACTCTTCCACCTTTCAGGTAAGAGGCCAGTGCGGGTGGGTCGGGAAAGCCGTTGCCGATCAGACCCACACTCACATCCATAACTGAAAATGTGCGAAAATCTCGCGACAATCTTTTATTCGTCGATAGTACAATATAATGGTAATAATGTGGTATACGTACAATATGCTAAAATAATACAACGATATTGATTGTCCTATGTCTTCACATATTCGTACAATATGCTAACATACAGGGTGAGCCAGAGCACCCGTACCAGGCATTTTTCTCAACCAAATGATTTGAAACAAAAAAGTCATGCAGGGAATCGACCCAAATTTTTCATTTTTGATATTTTCAAAAGCCCCCGATAGCCCCTTGGGGCGTATTTGGGGGGGAGGGTTCCAAACACATATTTCAAGTTTTCTCGAAAAAACCTCCTGTAAAAGTATAAAATTTAGTTAATAATCTTAAAGTAAAGGCAACTGCCGACAGTTTTGTGTTCATCAATATTTTCCAAAAAACCCCAATTTTTTTAGTTATGGGGGATTTTTGGAATTTTTTTGAATCGGCCCTTTTGGCCACCCTGTTGAAAAATTTTCAAAAATCATTACAGATTCTGAAAGAACAGATCAAGACCTTCCGATTGATGTGCCACATGTTACCTTAAAGTTGAAAAATAAGGTGTTTTTTGTCAAATCAAAATTTTGGGGCTTCAATGGGTCTGTTGCAAACTTTTGCAACAACGATAAAGAGTGTTTCATTGTATGTAAAATTGCCCGAAAAGTCCATTGGTGGCATCAGAAAGTCATGAAATGCGATAATAAACTCACAAGAGACGTTTAATGAAATCCAAGATGGCGGTAAAATATCGAGCAATCTGTATGCATGCACCTTTAACATCCAAGTATTGCCAACGTTGGCAACCTCACAGCTTCAGAGGTTATGTGTTTATTTACGTTGTGATTGAATGTGATCGATATTGTGAGGTTGGCTATCCTTGGATGTTCGTGGTGCATGCATACAGGTTGCTCAATATTTTACCGCCATCTTGGATTTCATTAAACGCCTCTCGTGAGTTTCATACTGCATTTTATGACTTTCTGATGCCGCCAATGGACTTTTCACGCAATTTTACATGAGATTGAACACTCTACAGCGCTGTAGCAAAAGTTTGCAACAGACCCATTGCAGAATTGGCGCGATTCCATATGGTTTGAGCCATTTGAAGCCCCAAAATTTTGATTTGGCAAAAAAACACTTTATTTTTCAACTTTAAGGTAACATGCGGCACATCAATCGGAAGGTCTTGATCTGTTCTCTCAGAATCTGTAATGATTTTTGAAAAAATTTCAACAGGGTGGCCAAAAGGGCCGATTCAAAAAAATTCCAAAAATCCCCCATAACTCAAAAAATTTGGGTTTTTTGGAAAATATTGATGAGAGCAAAAATGTCGGCAATTGCCTTTACTTTAAGATTAGCAACTAAATTTTATACTTTTATTGGAGGTTTTTTCGAGAAAACTTGAAAAATGTGTTTGAACCCCTTCCCCCCAAATACGCCCCAAGGGGCTATCGGGGGCTTTTGAAAATATCAAAAATGAAAAATTTGGGTCGATTCCCTGCATGACTTTTTTGTTTCAAATCATTTGGTTCAGTAGTTTTCGAGAAAAATGCCTGGTACGGGTGTTCTGGCTCACCCTGTATAATGTGACACGACTGATTCATCTGAAAATATTCTCTGAATATGTTTCTTCTGAATATTCTGTTTTGAATCATCGCATTTTCCTCGAGTTCTCTCAAAATTATCAATGAAATTTAGATAACCTAGGGTACTTCTTTTACTCTTTTTCCGTCTTTGAACTCTAACTCTGCTTGATTGGATACAGTGGTGAGGTGTGCAATTTGGCAACATTGCAGTTTGTCCATTTAAACCCATAAATAAGATCGATGTATTTGGTGAGCTGCGAATACCTTGGAATTCGACCTTTTCTTTGCACGTAAAAGGTCAGTTGAATTATAGGCAAGTAATTTTTTCATTAACTTAAGATTAAAAAGGATTGATCTGTTTGCGCTTCGGTATTGAGGAGTCAGGCACGTGCGTCTAATAAATGTAAGCTTTAGTATGTAAACTAGTCAGCGCAATAATTTTACCCAGCTAGCGCTGAGCGCCTGCTTCCGAAAGCGCCGGGAATATACTGAGTTGTTATAAGATAACTATTCGTACATGATGGTACCGTTTTTGCATAATCCGTGAATTGAAGGCGCACATGGATTACCTCTGATATAGACAGACGATGCCGCGCCCAGAGCCGCGCCGCATGCCGCGGCCGCACCCCGCGCCGATGCGATGGCTGACCGGAGCGAAGAGATGACGCGAAGCGACGCACGTAGAGCTCGTTTCAGAAGTGTAGGGGCACCTAAACAATAATCTTTGGCGAATTTTCAACTTTTGTTCCTTTAAATCAAAACAAAACTTGCCATAGACTTGATAATTTTGCTTTCAAAATGTTCCTTATTGAAGAGTGCACACTCGAATCATTTTCTTTCATTTTCATTGAGTAATATATCATGAATAATGTTGAGGAATCCCAAAGATTATCGCAGTTAAGGTGCGCATGCACTTCTGAAACTACCTCCAGCAGCAGTGACTCGGTGACCGAGATTTCGCGCCACGGGCCACTTCAAATCTTATCAAGTTTCCGCCAGTCTTCGAAACTTTGAACTTTTTTCCTCGGTGTTTCCGCGTCTTGAAGCAAAAAAGAAAAAGATACTGGGGTCCTTATTTTTTTATCTTATTTCTTAAAAAATAAATAAATTTGACTCAACAGCCCTATTCATCAAAGTTATATGAGCTTCCGACCCGTGAATTTCGTTCCAGTTTTTTTTTTTTTTTTAAATCAATTAGGAAAATATAATAACATAAGTTGTACTTACATATTTTTAGTAGGATCTAGAATGAGGCCGACAAAAAGTTGGATAAAAACACAAACTCATGGTCTAACAAAAGAATGACGAGACCTTTAAAGTTGGTCGGACTCTAAATCCGGATATCAAACAAAGCCACAAAACTGCTCATCACAAGGGCAAAAAGGTGATGTCACCAAAACCCTGCTTGTGACCCCTCTATCGATTCAGCTCGGAAAATGGAGTCGATCGCCCTCAAGGATTTTCATTTCTTCTGCGATAAGGCCGTTTCACTCATAGCAACTCATGATTCATCGCATGGGCAAAAAGATGATGTAGCCGAAACCCCGCTTGTGACCCCTCTATCGCTCCAGCTTGGCAAATGGAGTCGATCGCTCTCAAGGGTACCTATTCATATCTTTGACAATGGGACCGTTTCACTCATAGCAACACATGACTCATCCATTCGCGGATACAGGGGGTGGCGAAGGGGGCGATCGCCCCCCCCCGTTCGGCCCAAAAAAAGTGAAAAGAGGGGAGTGGAAGGGGGAAGGAAAGAGCGAAAAAAAGGAAAGGGGGTCACTAAGGGACAAAAATCCCGAGTTCGCCCCCCCCCCCCCCTTCGTAAAGGATGGATCCGCCACTGCAGAAAAGAAAAGAAAAGAAAAGAAAAGAAGATAATGAAGAAGAAAGAAGAAAAAAAGCAGAGAAAAACATAAGTGTAAGTAAAAACTGAGGAAGGAAACAGTGCAGCTGGGGCAGGTGCAATTTATAGGTTGGTCATCTCAAAGAGGTTTCATAAAAAAATCAAACGCGCACTCTTTCCGCCAATCATCAGAGGTTGTCTTTCATTTTCAGTTTTTTCGGAAAGAGTACTCTTTTTTCTTTTTTTTTTTCAATTACTTACATGTTAAAATAAGTAACATAAATGTAAGTAAAAACTGAGGAAGGAAACAGTGCAGCTGGGGCAGGTGCAATTTATAGGTTGGTCATTTCAAAGAGGTTTCATAAAAAAATCAAACGCGCACTCTTTCCGCCTATCATCAGAGGTTGTCTTTCATTTTCAGTTTTTTCGGAGAAAGTACTCTTTTTTTTTTTTTTTTTTTTTTTTTTTTTTTTTTTTTTTTTTTTTTCCAATTACTTACATGTTTAACCTGGGCCAAACTGACCTTTCGGCTGACTAGGTTGCAGCTGAGGACGCAAACTTTTTAAGAGCGCAAACTTTTGTGGGGCCGTTGTTATTATAAAGGCAAAAAAAGTCACTACCGCATGGAAAACGGCTCAAAAATAGTGGTAAATCATTGAAAAAAAGAGGTCATCGTCCTTAATAACACCCCCCCCCCATACTTTTGAACCTTTTGAACCCACAGGTGCAAGTAAACGGCGAGCCGACCATTTCTATACCTTTCTAGAAAAATCTGACGAGTCTATGCATATCAGCGGCGTATTGTGGATATGGCAACGTTGCAGTTCGTCCGTTTAAACCTATGAAAAAGATCGAAGTATTGAGTGTTCGGTGGACACATTACCATTCGATCTTTCACAAGGGTTTAAATGGACGAACTGCAACGTTGCCAAATGGCACGCTACGCCACTGATGCATATACACAGTTTTCCACCGATAAAGTTTTGCATTGGTTTCGAGTAAAACGGTCCGGAATATAATGCTCATGTTAATTTCCACAAGAATCGGAGGCCGTATTTTATTACTGCTCTCATCATGAGCGTTGACCACCTAATCAAGCTCCCTAGTCGAAGGAGAGCCGACTTTTTTATCAGTTGTTCACACAGCATCTTATGGAATTTTGACGGTGCGAGCCATTTTCATTGTTTGTGGGTGATTATCGTCCACATGCGCGTAGTGGCATGGTATGCCATCTGGCAACGCTGCTTCGTCCATTTGAATCCATGCATAATATCGATTCGAGGGAGTGCACGGTGCACCTCCAATCGTTGGACCTTTCTTCACGGATTTAATGAATGAAATCCGATGTTGCGAAATGGTTGGCGATGCCTCTGCTTGCGCGGAGGCAGGCGTGGCCCTGTGAGACGTGCGTGGCTCAAATTTTCCAATTTTTTTTTTTTTTTTTTTTTTATTTCTTTAAACTACGCACGAAAACGATTTTCTCGACACACTGAGCCCGGATGAACACCCCAAGAATCTAAGACATTTTTTTTTTTTCATGACCTTCCAATTTTGTCCATTAGACTCCGTGAGTCCATGATTTTTTTGGCGTTCTATTTTTTCATTGGCGTAGCGTGCAATTTGGTAACATCGCATTAAGTCCATCTTAACACACCTGAAAGGTCGAATGCTAAAGTGTTCACCGAACTCCCAATAAGTTGTTCGATATTTTTAATGGGTTCAAATGGACGAACTTGAACGTTGCCGAACTGCACGCTACGTCACTGCAGTGAGCCACAGCATATGATTTTATTTTTGACTAGCACTCTATTTTGATAGTTATGATGTGATTTTGTAAAATTGTAAAAACTTTGCTAGTGCGAATGATGAATGGATAAAAAAAGATGATGGCTAGGAGAATAAATATTTTGTTTACTCTTTAAAAAGTATACGCGGGAAGATTGGCAACCCTGTCCTAACCTAACCTCAAATCCCCTCCCCTCCCACAGCGCGTTTCACCATGTTGCTCGGAAAAGGACACAGGCTCACAGCTTATAACAGTAGTGTGTCAGTATTCCAAAATACCAGTCGGTCGAGCCGGAACGATTTGACTTAGTTGACTCGTGACTTTTATCGCATGTATTACTCTAAACTTTCTGAGTCCGGAATGACAGTGAATGACTTTCTGTGTAGATTCGAATATCTTTAGTCTTTATCCTGGAGTTAATGACTAAACTTGAGTGTCACAATGTACCTCGATTCTATTTGTGGTTCACCCTTTTGGGTAAGTAAAATTTAGCCTGGATATTCCTTGAGTGTTTTATTAGAGTTCCTCTGTTTATACATTACCTTGTATCCTTGGAAAGAGAGAGAGGCCAAAGCCAAGAAACATTTACTGTTGCTGTTACTCTGGGCAACCCCTTGTATCTTGTTGAATCATAACATTGCAAACAGCGGAACTACAGTGTGAAAACCTGTTCATTTCCCCTTCTGATGCTCCAATGATGTATCGAAGTTTGTCTTGGGTTGTCATCGAAGCACTCCCTTGATTTTGATGCATCCTTGGATAGATTCTATCCAGTAGTCTCTGGGGTCCGATTGTTTTGGTACTTTATTTTCATTTACGGTTATGAACAGTCACGGCCAAACAGTGTGTTTCCTAACCTGTTTTACGGATTGTTTGCCGGACAACCAGGGCATGTGCAGAAACAAAAGACGCAGTACCTGTTCCATTCCTTATTATGAAATTTTGGCTAGACAAATGGGTTCTCTTTGGTGTAGGAGCTTAGTGAAGCAGTTGCTGCTTGTTGGACTGTTGCCATTTTCTATTTGAAATCAGCCTGAAATATACTATTATTTTTGTACAGTTGTCAATTAACTTAGACTTCTAAGTTGAATTATTTAAGTAGAAACTGTAATTTGGACGTAACACATAATATGAAGAAAACCTGACCCATGTCTATCACTCAACAGTGGGCGACTCTTGGCTGTTGTTTTGATGTGTCCCGACCGAATTTGAGTCTGCAGAAGGGACACCTGTTGCAAGCTTTGGGGTGGGTCTCTATTTATCTCTGACAAAGCAACATCTCAATTTTACTACCAACAGATTGTACCTATTTTGAAAGACGAATCTTATTTAAAAAGTTGGTTATTTTTAACACTCGGGAATTGTCATTTTCTTCATCCAAAGAATCAATTATCACGAAGAGAGCTCGTTGGTAGTGTAACTGACCATATTAAACCATTCTACAGTCTGTTCGCTCTAATTTGAGACCTGGAGATTCAGGTAGATTTGCCTTCTGTGGCAACGGAGGAGTGCTCATCCTCGTCAGTCGGCCGAGGTGATAGGGCTGCTGCCCGACTCTCGGGCTACGACAACCTATTAAAGTGTTGCAAAAATTTCTATTTCCCATTTTCCGAGATTCACTTATTGCCTGCTCAGGTCTCAAGTTAGAGCGAACAGACTATAGTGACTACGTCGCTTAAGAACTTTTGCTTCATATTTTCATTTGAAAGGCAATGTGGTTTTGGTTTGTCTGGTTCCTGACTTCTTTCCATCTTTTACCTCTCTCTCTCTCTTCTCTCATCACCTCTCATTAGCGCTGTTTCCCTATTTACTTCAAATTTGTATTTTAAGATTGTGAGAGTAGAGACATTTTGAGCTCTGGGTTTGACAAGTAGCGATGTCTACTTCTGAAGCACACCAAAACACATCGGTGAACTCGTTGCTAACTGATTTCTCATCAATGTATTTTGATGCATTTCAGATCTAGAATGTATGCTTTGCTATTTGTCACGACCTGATTTTCAAAATACGCCTTCTCCGAAAGCAGTTACATCCCAGTTTTAGCAAGGAAGAGACTGTAAAAACACACGTGGAATTCAGTTCTAATGGAAAATCAGGATGAAAATATCTCACTCTTCAGCGGTAGATTAATATGAAGATTGCTGTTATGAGGGCTCAAGCGAGTGTGAGAGAGCTAGTAGGTGGCAACTGACAAACAAACAAAGAAATCGAAACAAACTGTAAACAAGTACACTTACTGTAAAGCACCTTGAAATCCCGATAGTGGTGTCATCAGACTGTTGCGTGTGGGGGGCAAGATGTGAGATCCTCCATGGCATGGGGGTGTGGAGAGACACCACACTTAGCAAAGGGTCTGGAGGCCCTCCCCCGGATTTTGAAAAAATAACGGTCCTTTGACGAAATTTTGACTTATTTCGAAGTAAAATTTTAGGAAAATAGGTAACCAAAAAAGCGTGGCCTCGCAGTGGACACCTCTGCCTGATATATGAAATGGTTGACTGTTTGTTGAAATAAACATCTAAGCCGCTTGTATATCTCACAGTTGGAAACCTCATACAGGGTGTCAAATAAAATTGTTGCCACTCAAATTTTCTTGGCTATGGTTATGTATTTCGTAAAACACTGGAACAGATTCCATTATTTCAAAAGGGACATATTTTGAGCAGGTCCCCAATGTTCGAATTGTCAAGGGAGTGGGGTGGGGGCCACTGCACAACTAAATCAACTATTTCAACTGGCGTTTCCTTTTTTTTTTCTACATCGCCTAAAAACTAAGCATTTTGGCGCAAACCAATGGTCGATAATGTTTTTATCGTATTTGAGGTATCAAAGATCAAAGTTGGGTATTGATCCATTTTCAAAAATTTGCAGTGCCCCATTAAATTGTCGATAAAAAAAAAAAAAAAAAAAAAAATTGGCATAAAGTACTCTCTACATTCATTACTTCTCCTAAAAAAATACACATTTATAATCAAATTATTAAAAAGTATATTTTGAGGAACCTAAATTTTTTGATTTTTTAAACTTTTAAGCAAAAAGAAGGAGATAACAGTGGAAAATCTCGCAAAATGCTTCAGTTCTAGGGATACACCTTTTAAGTGTGTTTTTTACTTTCTGGTGCCGGGGGTGGGCTGTGGTAGAAGGAGGGTGAAGGTTGGGTTTTTCCAGGGGTGCAAAATGTGCCCGATCTAGCGATCCGCGGATCGCGTGAAAGTGAGGAAATTTCTAGAAAAGTGAGGAAATTTGTCCAAATATTTTTGTTTGTTTTTGTTTTTTTTTTTTTGTTTTTAATAATGGCAACAAGGATTTCCAAGGAAAATAGTGTAAAAAATGAGAAAATATAGGTCATTTTGAGTATATAGGGTGTTGAAATGTTAAAATAACCAAAAAAAGTCATCATTTTCAAATTTTTGTGAGGAAATTTTTTAAAATCCTGTGAGGAAATAAGTCATGGATCGCGTGAAACTTCCGAAGTTTTGGAACATTTTGCACCCCTGGGTTTTTCAAAATTGAAAAACTCAAAGAGGTCTTTCTCTGAAAATGTTCTAATAAAGACCCACTTCAAGGGTTTCAAGAAGTAAAAAATATATGTATATAATTTGATTTGTATAATTTGAACCTGGTTCACGAGGGGCCCTTAGAGGACAACTCAAAAATACTTCAACAGTAAACAAGTTGCCCGACTAAAAGGTAAAAATTATGAACTGGGGTAAAAGAAACTCGAAAACATTTGTTGATGCCCGGAAAGTTGCATATTCTTGTGCAATTTTTTCTATATCTTTTGCATATTTTATAAAATTGTAATTTTTTCTTACTAGGTTATTGAACACCTAAAACTTTGAAAGCTTTAAGTCTTGCATACTTTCCTGTATATTTAGTTTTTTAGATTCCAACTTTTCAAAGAGGACCTATGATTTTTTGAAGATGGGTCCAAATGTAACTTCGACCTTGGATTCTTCGAAAACGAAAAACGATATCGACCTTCAGTTTGCGTCAATAGTCTTAGAATTGTATGCCTTTTCAAACGCTTTATCACAAGACAGGGGCTGTCATAAGAAAAATTGGAGTTGACACCCTTTCCCCCGGGTGGAGGGGGGGGGGAGGTCATCGAAAATAACTTTCTCAGATAGCGCCTTTGATTTGAATAAGAATGGTCTAAACCGCGTCTTTTAATCTAAATTAGAAAAAAAGTTAAGGGGGCCGGAGGCGTTACTTTTGAATTACCTTGTAGATCTGTTACCAAGTTCGCGCGACAACGCTCCGAACTCACAATCAGTGTTGCCAGGTTTGGACGGGGTAGAATAGTCCACGCTGTGGATAGGGATCGAGGATCAGGAGTGGGAGCGCGGTCACTTGTGGCTGTATTCTCATCAAAATAGTCCACGTGTGGACGGATCCGTCCACTATTGGCAACACTGCCCGAACTGCTGAAGACCCAGCGATTAGCAACTGGCGAATGCTTCACCGTATGACGGCTCCACTTCCTACGATTAGCCCATATGGGGCAATCCTTTTTCATTGTATGATTTGATTCCAAGAAAATTAAACAGTTGAGTAATACAAGGGATTTTGAGGGAGGAAGGCGGGCGAGGAACACTGGCAATTATTTTCTCGTTTTTTTTTTTTTTTTTTTTTTTTCTTTTTCTTTTTTTCTGTGTATTAGGGTAGACTGTCCTAAAAATATGCGGGATTCTCTGAGTTCTCTGATTAGTTGTACTAGACCGTCCTTACTGATCTGTTGCGATTTGCCAAATTAAGGGGTAGTTTTTGTTTCTCTTTTTTTTTTGTCCTTTACTTCTGACCATTTCCCTTTTGAAACTGTTTCTTTTTATCAGTTCTAATCTAATGATGAAAAACAACTGCCCCCCCCCCCCCCCGTGCGTGCTAACCGCGGAAAGCGAAACCTGAGCCGGAGCCATCATGGTGAAACAGTGTTGCCAGATGGAGGGTAAAAAGTCGTATCGTCCCCATTTAAATCAATGTAAAACGTACGGCTTTTTCGCCCCAGTCTGGCAACACTGTGGTGAAACACTCGTCAATCGCTAATAGCTGTGTCTCACTCTGGGTCAAAACTAGAATTTTTTCCGGACGAGAAAAGTTTATTGGCAGCCCCCGTGCAGTTTGGCAACGATGTTTTTCTTCCGTTTGATTCCATGTAAAACAATAGATTCAATAGTATGAAGGAACGCGTCGCCATGCAGCAATCAATGGGGCATTTGCAAACTTTTGCTACAAGCAAATAAATGATCCAATCTTATGTAATGTCCAACAAAAATCACGAAAATCACAGTGCACTGAAAAAGTCTGAAATGGGGCTATTGCACACTTTTGCTATAAGCGATTTAATAGTCGATTATGGCGTAAAATCCTCAAGAAATAACGATGGCGGCACTAAGAACTTCCAAAATCCACTCCTAAACTCAATAAACGCAGTTATTTGCGCGAGCGTAATGGTGGCCGAAGGCACTAACAATGGGAGATTCCTATCTTAATTTCGTCACTCTTTCTATGTTGACAAGGATGATTCACAGAGTAAATAGTCATCAGAGTGATGATCCACATCCGATGAATGGTGGCGCAACACCTAGTGACACCGGTGTCAAATGAAAGTAGTCTCTTATTGGTCACTTCTTGATGGAGTTTCAGAATTGTTAGATGGGAATCTCCCATTGTTAGTGCCTTCAGCCACCATTACGCTCGCGCAAATAACTGCGTTTATTGAGTTTAGGTGTGGATTTTGGAAGTTTTTAGTGCCGCCATCGTTATTTGTTGAGGTTTTTACGCCATAATCGACTATTAAATAGCTTATAGCCAAAGTGTGCAATAGCCCCATTCAGTAATATACTCACATAACTGCTATCACGGCAAGATCGTAGCGGCGGGTCAACGCAGGTATCACGGGAGATTCCTGTCTATTATGTCCCTTTCTCTACGGAAACACAGAGATATGTTTCAATTTAGATAGGAATCTCCCATGATACCTGCGTCTCTCCGTCATTAAGCCCGCGATTCATGAGAGTGAATTTCGTGATTTTTTAGTGTACTTATTGTCATTTTTATTGGTTGGCACGAATTATATTGATGAGTAAAAAAAAAAGGCCATCCGATTATTGCCCCCAAAAGACGGCTCTTTGGCTCTAATAAAAGTATATATTGATGAGCAAAAAAAAAAAAAAGTTATCCGATTTTTTGCCCCATCCAAGCCGAAAATTCTAATGATGAGCAAGAAAAAAAAAAAAGAAGAAGAAAAAAAAAAAAGAAGGTCATCCGATTATTGCCCCCAAAAGACGGCTCTTTGGCTCTAATAAAAGTATATTGATGAGCGAAAAAGAAAAAAGAAAAAAAAAAAGGTCATAAGATATTTTGCCCCCCCCCCCCAAGCCGAACTTGAAATGACGCCCCTGAAGAATCACACTTGAATTCCACATAGCAAAAGTTTGCTAGAGCCCCATTGTTGTTTATAGATTCAAACGGAGGGAGAACACTGTTGCCAAATCACACGAGCCGCCGCGCCACTGGAAAAGTTGTTTTTTGCTCTTTAATTATTTTAGTGTTGATATTTTGTAGCAAAAAAACACATTTCGACTCACTTCAAGCTCTGGAATGAATGATCTTACACATTTATCAACTCACTTGCAAAATTAATTGTTCTAATGTAAGTCTTGATTTTTATTCTTATAAACTTGTGTTCGGGATATTCCGTGTTTTAATCCTCTGTGAGGCTATATAGCTTTGGCGGTTCTATGCGTTGTCATGGGAAACAATAACATTTCTAATACAAATCATGCAACAGGAGGAAAATGTTTTTTGCGATTTCACAATTTGTGAAAATGTTGGATAGTAAAAAAGCAGGTTCAGGTTACGTGAAATAAGGGAAGCTATATAACTCGCTGTTTAGTTTAAGTAGGTCAGTGCCGTAGCGCGTGCAATTTGGCAACGTTGTACAGTGTTCATTTAAACCCCTGTAAAAGGTCGAATGCGAAGGTATTCACCGAACACCCAATCATTCGATCTTTTCCATGGGTTCAAATGGACTACCGGCAACGTTGCCAAATAGCACGCTACGCCACTGGTATATAGGTAGTTAAATATTCGTACTCCACGTTGTTCATTTTGCCTATCTCGGTAATTGAAGGCACTCGATGAAACATTATTTTACACTATGCATGGGGCTCTTGCAAACTTTTGCTGTAGGGGAATTGAAGAGCTGACTCTTCCATAAAAACCTTTAAAAATGACGATGAATACACTAAAAATCACGAAATTCACTCTCAGAATCGGGCTTAATGGCGGTTCGACGCAGGTATCATGGGAGATTCCTATCTAAATTGAGACATATCTCTGTGTTTCCGTAGAGGAAGTGGCATAATAGACAGGAATATCCCATGATACCTGCATCGAACCGTCATTACCATCTTGCCGTTATAGCAGTTACGTGAGTTTGTTACTAAATTTTAGACTTTCTTAGTGTGATTTTTGCTGGTCTTTACATAAGATTGGACTATTTATTTGCTTATAGCAAAAGTTTGCAAGAGCCCCATTTTAACGATTTTGTGTAGCTTTTACTGTCAATGAGAGATCGAGTTACGGAGACGAATATCTCGGGTGTGCCGTGTGGTATTAAAAGAGTCAATAACGAAGTGTCTCGGTGAGATTCTCGAAGGCATTTGTAGAATACGAATAAAAGACATCTTGTTTACCATTTTTAAGTAGATTCCATGAATCTACTTATTGCGGAGGGTGCGATGTTGGATTTTTCGGGAAATTTTATCAAATGAGCACGTTTCATGGTCCCCTGAGTGAGAAAATACCACTCGTTGAAAATTGTATATATATATATATATATATATATATATATATATATATATATATATATATATATATATATATATATATATATATATATATATATATATATATATATATATATTTATATGTATGTTTCAGCCAGTTTTACCGTTTTTCTGTCCCACGATCCTGTTCGTAATTTTTGGTTTTTGTTCTTGAAATTTTTCTCAACTATTCGTTGGGTTTATTTCTTGGATGAGTTCGAAGATGGTGTAAATCCGATTGTTAGTTTTCGCGCTATGGGCCGTGTTTGAGTCGTAAAATGTGTTTTTGAGGTTTGTTTTTAGGAGTGTTTGTATTGAGCGTTTTTTTTGGGAAAATTTATGTTGGCCGTTTTGTTGCGCAACTTTTTTACTCGAGTCATTTTTTTGCTCTTTGCGTTGTAAGCGAGTTATAGCGATGTGTTTTTCGGGTTTTTTGGCAGTGTTTTTATATGAAGAAATGGTTGTTTTGATTTGTAAATTTTAGTATATGTGGTGGTGGATGGTTTTAGTTCATATGCTCTTTTCCTTGAATTTTCCTTGTGTTTTACGTGTTTTACGAGCTATTTAGTTTCTTATGGGATTTTACAAGTGAAAGACAAGGATGGTTTATTGGTATAATTGCTCTTTCTTTGTTTTACACGTACACTGTTGCTTAGGTACGTTATTTATTTATTTTCTTGTTTTATCAGCTGCTTATTCAGATTTATTCCTAATTACCGTTACAAAGATTACACATTTTTCAATCTTTGTACTATAATCTTTTTCTCATGGTCATTTTTATTTAAATGTTGAACAGCTGATAAAAAAAAAGAAAATTGAATAATTCAATGAAAATCATAACATAACCTATTTATTGAAATTTGTGAAAAACTTATATAACCTAGCTTTTATTTCTCACTTGCATTGTAAAGATTACACATTTCTCTATTGGTAATATAATCTTTTTCACAATAATATTTTGATTTTGAGCAGCTGATTAAATAAAAAAGAAAAATTCAGAGAAAAATTCAACAAAAATGATAACCTATATTTAAATTTGTGAAAAAATGATTTAACCAAGCATGGAATCTACTTCGTCTTACCGGCCTGCCGGGAGGCATTTTTTTTCTTTTTTTTTTTTTTTCATTCAAACCACGTCTTCAAAACTTGATTTGTTCCGAAGAAATTTGAGTTTCCAGTTTGTAATTTTGACCCCACCATAATAATTTGTTAGGGAGGCGTCATTTTTTGGATAAATCACTGACACCAAGGATAGTGGATTTGCTAAATTTCTTCGGGAACTAGAGGTGGCAGGATTTGGCCAATTTTGATCTGACTCTTTTTTTATTGTTAATAATTTATTTAAAATTACTGGTTTTCACACATTACGTCATTAAACTTCGGCCCACCTCACTCGTATGCAGCACAACGAGTCGAACGCAACGAGCTATAGCAATAAAAAGGATTTATGGGGCGTGATGTTGGAACACCAAGGAGACAGCCAGTATGGAAATCTCTGATGGACATTTTACACGGGCTCGATTTGATTGCCTCTTCTTTTTTTTTTTTTTTTTTTTTTTTTTTTTTTTTTTTTTTAAAAATCTGAAAAAGTATAAGTTGTGACAAATCCACTTGAAATGGTTTTTTTAACCTTTCAACGAAAATTGTAATTATTCAGTGGAAATTGGTTTTAAACGAAAGTGCAAGTGGCTCTCTGGACACAAAAATCGATGCAAATGGTTTTCCTGGAAGGATTTGCATAATGAAGAAACTGACATGTGACAGAAACAAGCAAAAGAGCTTGATTCAATATGGGATTTTTTCGCCCCCTCACCGATTTTCCTGAAACTCCGCATCTTTTGGCAAAACCCGAGTTTCAATCAGATGATTTATGCGAAAGTTATGAATTTTTGAAAATTGGGACTTTGCCCCCCTAGAACTCCCCCCTAATTATTTTTAGAAAAACTGTTTGAAAAAAGACTACTTACATGTACTATCAAAAAACAAAGTTTCAAGAAAATCGGTGAGGGGACAAAATACCCCCATTTCGAATCTAGCTCTTTTCTCACCTGGATATAGTTGTATTCGGTTTTTGTGTCCAGATAGCCACTCTAAAACACTTGCACTTTCGTTTAAAACCAATTTCCACTGAATTAATTACAGTTTTTTATTTAAGGTTTAAAAATAAAAGACTAAAAAAAAATTAGACAAACAATCCAGAATCAGATCGCTCATGCAGTAACACTTTGGGATAGGTATTATAACGTGTATCAGCCCTCTATTATATACCTCGTTGGAAAAATATGACATTTTTTTTTCCATGAAACGATAAATAAATTGTTTAAAAATGGAGCTTTTCTCTCACACTGTACGAGGCTTGGCACTGACCGAAAATAATTTTACCATTATTTGTCGGGTGTGTTTTTAAAAATTTAATTTTATCGCAAATTGTTTTCAAGAGAAATAATTATTATTGAGTTACAAAATCACTGCTTTTGAATAGCAATAAGTTTGAGGATAAGTCAAGTAATGTACTAAATCATTACACGTTGTACTCGAGGCTGTGATCAAAGCCTGCCAGGAAGTCCTCCATTGAGTAGTTCTGAAAACATACACACATTTTACTCGATCTCCTGGTATATTGCGCGATTGTCCATCTGTATCTGAAGTTACTTTTTCTGGCCGTAAAATCTTATATTTCTACTTTAACAGAGGCGGTGTTGCAAATTTTTTCTGTTAGTGATTTGAGAGTCAATTCAGAGGTGCAAACCTGCAAAAAAAAAACAAAAAAAAAAAAAAAAAAAAAAAAAAAAAAAAAAAAAAAACAATATCTAGTTATTTCCCTAAAAACTCAACGAAATTCACTCCTAAACTCATGAAATGATTTTAACTGCGCGAGTGTAATGGCGCGGCATGGCGTGCATTTATAATGGGAGATTCTCATATAATAATAATGTAACTCTTATTCTTGGTCAGCGTAAAGAGCGCGAGTGACGAAATTAAGATAGACATCTCCTAATATTAGTGCCCAACGCCGCCATGACGCTCGCGCAGTTAAAAGTATTTTTTGAATTTAGGAGTAGATTTCGTGAGTGTTTAGTGCTACTCTAGAGTAAACTGTAAGATCTTTTCTGAACCGGTGGAATCATCGGTGAATTGAAAAATGTCATTATTTATACGCAAAACGACGGCAGCTCTGGTGCAATGTGCATTCTGTCAACGCTGCATTCTTTCCGTTTAAACACATCTAAAATATCGATTCGAAGGTGCACTGTGCTTTGTGCACCTCCAATATTTCGACTTTTTTTTTTTTTATGAATTGAGACTATCTTGAGAAATCCACTTTGCTAGTCTGAAAAAACCTTATGGTGGAGTGAATGAAATCCATGCGGCATGCATTTGGGTATCTATGTTGAACCAATTAACCGTCGTTCACTGGGACAGTGTTGCCAGATCAGTGGCTTTGCGTGCAATTTGGCAACGTTGAATTGTGTCAATATAAACCCATGAAAAATATCGAACTATTGGGTGTTTCGTGAGCACCTTCGAATTCGACCGTTTACATTGGTTTATACGGACACGGTACAACGTTGCCAAATTGCACGCTACGCCACTGTGCCAGATGATGTACCGCTTTATGCCGTATATTTCCACATTAAGGATCAAGCAAAACCACATACTTTGGCCACATGGTATAAACAAATGCTTTTGAGTTGGGCAAACTCATCAGCTGAGGTAAAAAAGCCAATTAAAAAAGAAAAGAAAAAATCATAAAAAAAAATATGAAAGTAATAGTAAAAAACTAAAGGGGGAGAGAGTTCAACTCAAAAGCATTTGTTTATTAAGGATCAATGTGAAATGATCGGCTTTTAACCTTAAATCTGACAATACTGCATTGGTTCTGTGCCGAATCGAGCAGAGCCAGCTGATAGATCTGTCGTCTGTCTAACAATAAGTTAATGTGTTGGGTTTTTACATTCAAGCCGTCTCTTTACCTATTGACGCACCTTGTCTACAGTTGAGGAGTGAAAATTCAAAATGTTGTAAGTGCCATCCGACGTTGCGAAGATTGTGCAACTTTTTCTCTCTGTGAAAAATAATTGAAGGCTCTGAAAAGAACGAAAATTTTGGAAAATAATTTTCTCGAATTTGACGAATTGTCTAGGGAAAAAATTCCAGCTGAGTTTTCTCAGAGGTTACTCTAAAAAAGATTAAGAAGCTGCGCAATCTTTGCAGCGTCTGATTGCACTAAGAACGTTTTGAATTTTCACGCCTCCGTTATGGACATTTACTTTGCCGGCTCACTGTGGGTATAGGAACGCATTGACTATGTTGACTCACAATGTCCACTATTACGGATACTCTTTACATTGTAAGTACAAGGTCTCTGTGAAGTGCTTTGCTCTGTCGGTTTATTCTATATGACTAAGTAGAGATGATAGTAATACATGGGGGCTCTCACTCTTTAAAACTCGTGTTGTATTTACAGAACCTTAGTTCAATGGCTCTGTACCAAAGACATTATAGAAGAAGACTGGCTCCTAGCGGCGAGATTTGAGGCCGGTTACTGTCATAAGCAGGCGCAGGGCTTCCCCGCTCGGGGGTATGAACCAAATTAACATTGCGTCTTATGGAGCCGAGACATAAAACTGTTTCAAAAGAATGTTAATTACTTTTAGTTTTCGAAAGTACTCAGATATGATATGCAGCTTATCCCAAAGTTGAAATTGACGAACTTAAACGAAAGTTTTGGTCAATTTATCCGGTAGATTTTGCGATAGAAAGTACGGCAGAGAGATTATGGGTGTTAAAGTAAACAATGACCGGCCGATCGTTAACTTCGATTATTAAAGAATGGACGCCTTAAATTGATCCAAATTTTCGGTTTAAATGTATGTTATACAACACTGTACAGCATATGTGAGACTCGACTTTGTTATTCATAAAAATAATTGACTAAAATAGGTTTGAAGAGTGAGGCTCCATAAGAGCTAAATGTTAAATTGGTTCATACCCCCGCGCGGGGAGGTGCCCTGCCCATCAGCCCGTGCCTAGACCGGCTTCACTTTTCCCCCGTGCAAAGAGATAGCAGAGGCCAGTCTTCTTCTATAATGTGTTTGCTCTGTACCTACTCGAAAGTAGTGACGGTATCGCTATTTTGATGATTTCATCGTTAATTATAGGCAAAGCTATTATATCATATGGATGAAGTGCATAGCAAGACCCTTGAGGCAAACTTGCGGTACTTCGCATGTTCACCAAAAATGCTCACCAGTCATCTGCCTGCGCAACGGTTGCATCAAAACTTCAATTGATAATCTTTATAGGTATAATCTTTGGTAAAACTGGTGACAAACAAACCGACGCCATTTTTATAGTGAATGAATGTTGCACACAGTTCCACACTATTTCTAATTTTGTAAGTTATTTGAAGCTTTTTTTGGTCTTATATCATACTGTTGTCATAATGGTGGTGATTAAATAGTGTTTCATCCATCTTCGATCTCGATTTTTATAAACTAGTAAGTTTGGATTAAGAGGTTATGTTCGTTTGTTTGTCACCAGTTGAAGGTTCCACCCAAAGAGTAAGCAAGAGTCGCCATTGAATGCAAGGCCTGCTTGGTCAACGCAGATAAGGGATCGGAACGCGGGCTGGCCTCTGATTGGCTGTTGAGCGTGGTGCAAAAATGTCTTAGGGTATAGGGAAATTAACACGGAGTTTTCATTCCGGGACGTTTATCTCGAAACCTATGCAAAATCGCCTGTAAACAATTAATGCGAGTCGATTTAGCAGAATTTTCCAAACAAATTGATAGGTCATAAGTGCCATTTTATTGCAAATTCGAAAATACTGTCTGAGTTGAAAAGTACACACAATAGTGTGTTTACTTGCTTGGCGTGTGTTTGAGTGAGTGTTTGAGTAACTCACTATTGTGCGTACTTTTCAACTGAGACAGTAATTTCGAATTTGCAACAAAGTGGCACTTAATTTATGACCTATCAATTTGTTTGGAAAATTCTGCTAAATCGACTCGCATTAATTGTTTACGGGTGATTTTGCTTAGGTTTCGAGATGAACGTCCCGGAATGAAAACTCCGTGTTAATTTCCCTATACCCTAAGACATTTTTGCACCACGCTCAACAGCCAATCAGAGGCCAGCCCGCGTTCCGATCCCTTATCTGCGCTGACCACGCAGGCCTTCCATTAGATTGCGACTCTTGTTTACTCTTCGGTTCCACCCAATGAGCTGTAACTTTATAGTGACAGCGGGCTGGTCCACCTTGTGCCACACAGGGTAGAAGGAATCCCGGGAAAAAGCGGAATTTGGACGGCAGATTCCAAGGTTTGAGGTTAAATTTTGTGGGTCGTTTTCGCGGCGATGCCCGAGTTTGTTCACGGAACGACCGGAAACGACCTACAAAATTTAACCTCAAACTCGATTTTTACGGCAAGATGGCGGCGCCTCGGGTGACAACAATAAACCGCAGCGGAACGTTCCTTGATGTGCCACTCTAAAGTTATAGCTCATTGGTTCCACCCCCCAATTTCGAACAGTGGACTCGCCCGTCTGCCTACTGTAGTTTACGCTAAGTTTGCCTCACCCAGCTCAATGTTACGGTATAGGATGCACTGCGTCTATATGATATAATTTCTTTGATTATAGGGTTTTAGACTAGTTTTTAATTGTTGGTTGAAAATATTTGATCAAAACCAAAGATTTACTTATACTCCAGATATGGCACTAGCTATCTCGCCTATGTTAAATTTTGTTGAGCGCCTTCATTTCTAAAACCGAGCTAAAACACATACACTGGCCCATGGTTCGTTTATGTTTCGGTGAGCGAGGAACTTGCGGGCGGGGTGGGGGTCGTGGGCCAGGGACCAAATAATGTTACGGCTTGACGGTCCTCCGAAAGATGTTGGATGGTGCGCACGTAAGTATGTTTGCGTGTAGTTTATACCCCCCGTAAGTGTTCACCGATCATCTGCGTGCGGGACCGTGAGGACGTAACATTATTTGGTCCCAGTCGACTGGCCTCGCCCCGCCCGCGCGTCTCTCGCTCACCGAAACGTAAACAAACCGTGGGTCAATGTATGTGTTTTAGCTCGGATTTAGAAATGAAGGCACTCAACAAGATTTTAGCTAGTGCTATAACTGGAGTATAAGTAATCTTTGATCAAAACGTATTGATACAGATTTGTTTCAAACTTTGATGTCTATAATAATTATGGACGTTGTGTGTCAGCGTCTCATTTTTTTTAATAAATTGTAGTACCGTAAGTGACAACAATAATGACAACAAAATTTGCAAAAAAGGAGACAAAAAATGAATTTTTACTAGGTAGGCGGTTTGTCTTTGGAAAACTTTACTTGAAGGCAGCCGAATATCTATGTAGTTTTCTGACAATTCTGACTGCCCTTTTTGTTACTGCCGACATTATTGAAACACTTCGTCCATAATAATAAGTCTGTTGCAAACTTTTGCTACAGCGCTGTAAAGTGATCAATTTCATGTAAAATCGCGTGAAAAGTCCTTTGGTGGCAGCAGAAAGTCATAAAATGCAATAAAAAACTCACCAGAGGTATTTAACTGAAATCCAAGATGGCGGAAAAATATCGAGCAACCTGTATGCAAGCACCATGAACATCCAAGATGGCCAACCTCACAACATCGATCACAACCAATCACAACGCAAACAAACTCATAAACTCCGATGATGTGAGGTCGTTAACGTTGGTCATCATGGATGTTCACGGTCCAATGGTCCATGCACACAGGTTGCGCGATATTTTACCGCCATCTTGGGTTTCAGTTAAACGCCTCTTGTGAGCTTAATACGGCATTTCACGACTTTCTGATACCACCGATGGACTTTTCACGTGATTTTACTTAAGATGTAATACTCTATATCGCCGTAGCAAAAGTTATTGCAACAGACCCATTCACTTACATCCGTCTAATGTCATTGACACGCAACGCCCAAAATTACTATGGACATCACATATTTCGCTTCCTAATGTATACGAATTCCAATATTATTATTTAAGATTTTTTTTTTTTTTTTTTTTTTGTGAAAAATGTGTAAGTACTGAGCTGATAAAGAACCTGAAATCGGATATTTTTCATCTCTTATATTGAAAATGCGTTTGTTAACGGGTTCGTTCATCTGTTGCCAAACTTTGCAACAGCTCCCACTGTCGCATGCTTTTAGAAAGTGACAACTCCTTTGAATTTTCGCTTCAACAAAACTACAGTTGTTACTTTTCTAAATTATTCTTTGATCCATTTGTTAGCTGTTCTCTTCTCAGATATCCTTCGATTTCACGAATCTCTAGTTTTTTTATTTCCTTTTCATTTTTTGTTCCAGGACACAAAACTAACGTGGGACACAGAGGATCCAGATTTCACTCCTTGTTTTCACAAAACAGCATTAATTTGGGGACCCTGCCTCTTTTTTTGGTTATTTTCACCTCTCGAAATTTATTACCTCGTTAGTAGCAAGTGTCGGAATATACCATGGTCATGGTTAAACATAGCAAAATTGGTAAGTCAAGATAATTTATAGGTCATGATATTCGTTCAATCATATTTTGTGCTTGACAGTTAAATTACTTTTCCGTGTCATTCTACTGCCACGACTTTTCTATCTTACGAGCGAAAAATTGGGACGCCAAGATCTCCTTTCAACCTTAACTCTCGGGGCCTCAAACTCTAAAACTGCCGGGTCTCCAAAGCTTTCGGGTTTTACGCGCATTTTCACCGCTAACGATGCTTCTTTGATTTTTCACACCAGCGGATTCTAGAAATTGTCTTTTTCTCTCTTCCCCCGTAAGATCGCATGTGTTGGAAAAGGATAGAAGAGGGGGCCGATAATCACGTGACTGCCCCTAATCTGTCATTTTCTAACACATGCGTTCTTATGGGAGAAGAGAGAGAAGGACAAATTCCTGGATCCGCCAATGATTTTTCATTCGATGCACGACGGTCGGCTGATGAATGAAATTCTTGAAAACCATAAACTTGGTTAGGATGGATATGGATTTAATGGGGTCTTTGCAAGGGTCTAAAATTTTGTGTTTTTTCATAAAAAGAATGACAGTACTTGATGAGCTGAGAAAAATGATAGTAGTATAAGGGTACGTTGAGGACACTCCAGTCAATTTGAAAATTTGTTCAATAAATCAACCAATTTCATCAAAATTTGAACTTCCAATATTTTAGGCTTTAAATTTTACTCTGAAAACTACATAATAACTCGGAAAAGTGATTCATTTTACCAAGTATTTCAAGATGCGCACAAGCGTGCAAGCAAGATATAAAAAATTTTAAAGTTAAAATTTACAAGCTTTTTATGATTTTTAAGTGATTTTTAGAATCCATAGTACGTTGGGGACAGTCCAAAATTTATCCAAAAATAATGTCAATTTAACCCAAATAAAAAACCAAAGCCCAAATTTCTTGAAAAATAAATCTTAATATAAACCTTTACTTTTCCATTATTATCAGACTTATTTCAAGTATTTTTTCGGTAGTTTTTTGCTGCACTCACGAGTTCAGGCAAGAACAAAACATTTTTTAGTCAATTATTAACAGTTTTTTTTTCACGTTTAATTGATAAGAATTATAAGTCATTACATTTAAAATCTGAAGAAATTGTTAGCGAAAATTGCAGAATTAATCGCCGTCTGATAAGAGTGAAATAATGTCTCGCGCACTTAGAAAGCATTCGTATCATTGAAATAGGATTCAGTCGCGTACTCTGTGCTGTGTAGTAATTATATTTCTGGAACTATGATTTTAAAGTTTTAATACCGGCTTAAGAATGCATTTCAATCGTGACAAATCGTTTTTAATTTTGGTGTTGGTGGTTACTTATTTTGGGTGTTCTACTGAGTTTTCACCTCTTCCGAATTTGTATGGCACCCCAGTTTCACGTACTTCACTAAACCCAGACGAACTAGGAAAAAAATGTAAAACTTTACCAGGAAGAGATTCAGGCTTCACGGATTTAATCATAAGTAAGTGTTATGTTGATAAGACGGATTATTTGCTCAAAATGTTAAACGATACACAAAAGACTTGGTTCCTTTCGCGGCCCCGGAGATTCGGCAAAACTCTCTTAATTGATACAATGGAGTCCTTCTTGAAAGGAGAAAAAGAATTGTTTAAAAACACTAAAATTAAATATTTAATTCAAAATAGGATCGAAATTAGTCCTTCACTTAAGAATTGGTCCACTTATCCAGTCATTCGCCTCGATTTTTCTAGAGATATGTTTATGAATTCCTTCATTGACTTTAAAGAGTCTCTGTTAACAAAACTACAAGATGAAGCAGAATCCTTTGGTATTCCTCTCCAAGCACCAAACCCCATAGTAGCCCTTGGCCGACTGATTAAGAAGGTGTATAAGAAGTATAATGAAAAAGTCGTCATTCTAATAGATGAATACGACTTCCCTTACACACACATGTATGCGGATAATAAGAATGAAGCCGCTCAGGTTTTACAATTGCTTCAGAATTTCTTCAGCACCTTGAAAGGCTATTATAAAAACATCCGTTTCTCTCTTACGGTGGGAATAACCCGTCTCGCTCTGTCGGACTTTTTTTCTGGGGCCAACGCTGCAGTTGATATAACTATGGACCCGGAGTACGCTGGTATTTTAGGGTTCAATGACAATGAGTTAGACCAATATTTCGGAGGTTTCATTGAAGATACTGCCATAGCAAAAGGAAAAGATGTAAAAAACATACGGGATCATATGAAAAAGTGGCATGATGGTTTTAGATTCACTGTAAAAGACGAGACTTTGTACAGTCCGATCTCAGTCATCGGATACCTGAACAACAAAGGTAATGTACACGCTTGGACTGAGACCGGTGGACCAAGTCAATACTTAGTCGAGAAAATCAATGAATATCCAGAATATGCTCTACAGATTATTGCAAATTCTAATCCTAGTCCTAATTCTGATTCTGATTCTGATTCTGAAACTAAGAAGGTTTTACGTGCTACCTCACTGGAACTCACTGGGAAAATTAACCTCAAAGAGAACAATCTTAAATCATTAATCGTCCTCCTTTTTCATAATGGTTACCTAAGTGTCTCAAATTTCAACGGGGGTATTTTCACCTTGGTTTTCTCAAATCTTGAGGTGGACGCAGATTTTCTGATGCGTTTTTATATCAGTCGAACTAAAAAGGATCATGAATCATTCGCTATGCTAGTTAAGTCGGTAGTACGAGACTTTGCTAACTCTCGATGGGAATCTTTCATCGAAAACCTGAATATTTACGCTTATCAAACTCCAGTTTATCTCCTGGTGAACCAGAGGGAAGGTGTTGAGGCATTCACGCAGCACTCACTCTTTACTATTTTACGAATGATGGAAGATGAGCATGATTACAGGGTTGCAATTGAAGAGCCAACAAATAAAGGGCGGGCCGATGTTGTATGTGAGTGTAAAAAGGATACAAAAATAGCTGAAACCAAAATGGAACATAATCCTGAGAATCCTGTTTATCAGTGTAAGGAGAAATACATGGGGAGATATATGGCAGACCCAAAGCATAAAGTTATATGTATTGGTGTGAAATAACTCCTAAAGGAATCGTCACGTCTTGGGTGTGGCTATCTTTACAAGGGAGGCGGGTCTCATTGAAGAAATTGGACAAATAAAGCTAACTACTCAATTCAGCCATGAAGTAGAGCAGGAGATAATCAACCAATTGGAGGATTTCAAACGCGATCACCTGACTTTCACTCTTCAACATGAAGAACTTCTAAAATTTCTAAAACAGATCGGTCCAACAATTGAATATCAGGATGAACGTGCATTTACAGTACAGACGACCACATCAGATTTTAAAAATCTGTGTCGTTTGTTGAGGAAAATTAAAAAGCTGTTCGAACCAAACTTAAAAGATATAATAACCGGCTTTTTGGACCGAAACGATCCAGAAATAGAAGCAAAAAAACAAAAAACAAAAAAAAAACAAAAAAAAAAAAAAAAAAAAAAAAAACCAAGAAAAAAAGAAAGAAAACCGAGGGGAAAAAAAACAAGAGAAAACCTAAAAAAAATCCTATTTCACAAAAATTAGTTGATGTACACATTGTTTCCTCATCAGCAGGCCCGACTTTCTATAAAAATGTATTCTTTATAGGCTATCTAATTGCAGTATGTAATCTTCTGAGAACGTTTATTTTATAATTCGATAATTGTCTTTGTGGAGTCAACAACACACTAAAAACTAAATGACTTTTTAAACATTTTTATTATTCGTTCGTTGTTCATTTATCATTCGTTCAATCAATCAATCAATCGATCGATCGATCGTTCCATCGTTTGTATGCTTGTTCATTCGTTCGTTCATTCGTTCGTTCGTTCGTTCGATCGTTTGTTCAACTGATCGTTCATTCGATCATGCAATCGTTCATTCGATCGGTCAATCGTTTATTTATTCGTTTGATCGTTTATTTGTTCGTTCACACGTTCGACTGATCGTTTGTTCGTACGTTTACATGTTCGATTGACGTTCGTTTATTCGTTTAAACATTCGATTGATCGTTGGTTTGTTCGTTCACACGTTCGACTGATCGTTCGTTCATAGCACTCAATTACCTGTTAATCTTTTATTTCATTTGGATGTAAGTTAAATCTACAGGGTGTTTTTTTTATCTCCCCCCCCCTGGTTTTTTATCTTGCTAATTGAGATAAAATGTTGCGGTTTGGACTATTCCTCATCACTTTGGCTGAATTTTCTTTTTTTGGGGTCGAAACTCCCCCAGCCCGCTAGGGGGGCCCCCAGGGGGGCTATCTCAAAAATTTCAAATGGCAACCCCTATCTTGTGATACATCGTTCGAAAGATCGTAAAATTCTAAGATTTTTGGCGCAAACCGGAAGTTGATATCGTTTTTCGTTTTCGATATATCGAATTTCAAAGTTCGATTTGGACCCATTTTCAAAAAATCATTACTCCACTTTGGAAAGTCGGAATTAAAAAACTGTGGGTCCAAAATACTCTAAAAAGCAAGTACTTTTCACATAACGAAATGGTTTTGACATAAAATTAGTCCAAATTTGATTTTAGAGCCCCAAATTTTTTAAAAAATTTTGCCCCTAAAGGGGCTATCTTGAAAATTCCCTTCCACGACCCTTATTGAATGATACGTCGATCAAAACAGCATAAGAAACTGAACATTTTGGCGCAATCCGGATATCGATATCGTTTTTCGTATTCGAGATATCGAATATTAAAAGTTCAATTTTTGCCGATCTTCAAAATTCGATATCTCGAATACGAAAAACGATATCGATATCCGGATTGCGCCAAAATGTTCAGTTTTTTATGCTGTTTTGATCGACGTATCATTTAATAAGGGTCGTGGAAGGGAATTTTCTAGATAGCCTCTTTAAGGGGCAAAATTTTTAAAAAAAATTTGGGGCTCTAAAATCAAATTTGGACTAATTTTATGTCAAAACCATTTCGTTATGTGAAAAGTACTTGCTTTTTAGAGTATTTTGGACCCACAGTTTTTTTAATTCCGACTTTCCAAAGTGGAGTAATGATTTTTTGAAAATGGGTCCAAATCGAACTTTGAAATTCGATATATCGCAAACGAAAAACGATATCAACTTCCGGTTTGCGCCAAAAGTCTTAGAATTTTACGATCTTTCGAACGATGTATCACAAGATAGGGGTTGCCATTTGAAATTTTTGAGATAGCCCCCCTGGGGGCCCCCTAGGGGGGCTGGGGGAGTTTCGACCCCAAAAAAAGAAAATTCAGCCAAAGTGATGAGGAATAGTCCAAACCGCAACATTTTATCTCAATTAGCAAGATAAAAAACCAGGGGGGGGGAGATAAAAAAAACACCCTGTAGAAAAATTAACGTTGAAAATAGTATCGGTGATTAATTCAACATCGTAGTTACCTTCTACCGCTCTAACTGTATATAAGCTTTGTCGTTCCTACTGTATGGTAAAACCCTTTTCTGTAACTTTGTCTGTAACTTATGACATAGGCTTGTAATGTATTGCTCAAGCTGTTATGAGGGCAGTACTGTTTCTAATTTGTAAAGGTCGCCGCCCCGGTACACAATATATGCAATCGTCTGCAGAATTTCACGTCTGATCTCATCTTTATTTTCCTTATCCTAACATCAACCTTCACAACTTTGTTTTTAATTAGAGTAAATCCCACCAAAATTTGAATTAAATTAGATGAAACCAACTTGCATAATAAATTTGAAAAACGTTATCTATCAATTGAATCCTTCTAAGTCATCTATAAATGATCTATAATCAAATTCATTATTTTTATTTTCTTTTAGATTACTTAATGCGATTTTACCGTTTTCTGTCTTTGACGTAACAAGCTGTGGATTTTCAAAAATTCCAAAAGTAAATCTGCCATTTTTATCCCTGTTAATTCTTATAGTATTCAAATTTTTTCTATGAGGTTTATCATATTTTACTAGATACTTATTAATAGTTATCAAACTTACATTATATTTTTCTCTGAAAGATTTTTTTGTTCCATTTATAAAATCATATTCCCTCATCAATTTGATTAATGTTGCCTGATCCATTATTAATTTATTTATGAAAAAATTTGATAGAGGTAAATGGTAACTTGTAAATTGATAATGGGAAATTGTAAATGGAATGGAAAATGGTAAGGGAAATTGTAAAATGGAATTGAAGATGGTAAGGTAAATGGTAAGAAAAATATGGCGAATTTTATATATATAAATGGCAAATGAAAAATCGTTGGTTACATTAACTTCAATAGTCAATTCATTCAGCTCAGATGTCAAAGAGATGATAAGCTTTAATTTAGAAAATTTAAAACATTATTATGAAAATGAGTCAACATCAGATATTGCCAAATCGTACATGGATTTAATCAAGGAGTTTCATAAAGGCATCAATGAAAAAAACTTTGATGATGAAACTAAAAAGAATTATAGAAAACTTGTCAACGAAATTTTTGCTCCTGCTTGTGAACTGAGGTGTAATAATATATTATATCAGAATTCATCAAATGATTTAATAAACCTTCTAAATAACAGCAAACACTTAGAAGAAGAGAATCATCAATTAAAAGAAGAAAATAATAGATTATTAAAGAAGTATAATGAAAAATCACAAATTAAACCAGTAAAATATGACTCGGGTTTAGATATATCAGTGACAACAAAGTCTTTCAATTTACTTCCAGTTTCAGAATTAATGAAAATTCAGAAAAAAGTAGATGAAATGAAAATTGATTTCGGTAATAAATTCACAAGAGTTCCGGTAAAGGATTCTGACATTCCATCTAAAGATAAAATAGAGAGAATTTACGCTAAAAATAGTGAGTCAGATAAATCAATCATAAATCAAAAACCTACAAAATCAAAATGCTAATCGTTTTACCTGTAAATTTATTTCTAAAACCATTTTCTATGTCAGTTTAGGAAGGACTATTTTAAATATGTTTTAGACCTGTTTTGAGACGGTTCCATACCTACTTTGTTCTGAATAAATTTCTTCTTAAAATATTTTCTATATAAATAATTAGAATATATTAAGAAAGATGGAAAACAAATCTCAAGTTATAAAGTTATCCTTGAATGAAAGATATTGTTTTAAATGCAAGAAGGTTAAGAACGAAACAGAATTTGAGAAGTCATCTCCAAATAATAAACACCTGAAATCAATTGAAAATACCACATCTTGTGCTAGCCAGTTAGTATGTAAGGAGTGTGCAGATGTTAAAAGTAAAATAACGATAGATTTATCGCAAAACGAAACATATTGTTCAGGATGTAAGTCTGTAAAGCATCAAATTAATTTTAGCAATAATCAAGATTGGTGTAAAGAATGCAAAAGTAGGTTAATGAAAAAATACTACGAGAAGAATATAGATGGCCATAAAGCTGCAGTTCAAAAAAAATTATGAGAGTAAGCGAGTGGAGACTGTTTGTGAATGCGGTAGAACTATTTATTTAGTTTCTCTCAGAGCACATCTTAAAACTAAATTACATAGGCAAATGTTAGATATAAAGTAACAAATTAAAAAATAAATTTCTTTTTAAAATTTCCTCCTAATAAATTGAAAAGAAATTTCATTAAGAAAAAATATTAGCAGAGAAATGGATCCGATACAGAGTGTTCCCAAAAGGACAGTAAAAGAATTGAGAAATCTTGCGAAAGTAAGAAATATTCAAGGTTATAGTAGAATGAAGAAAGATCAATTATTACGCATACTGGATATTCGACCTTCTGCAAACCCCAAAACTGTTCAAGAATTGCGATAAATTGCAAAGGAGAGAAAGATAAAAGGATACTATAAAATGAAGAAAGCAGATTTGATTGATGCTATAAGACATGCTGATAAAATAATAAATGAGGCTTTTAACTTTGATGATTCTTATTTTGAACCAGAATTGGAAATCCTGAATACTAGTAATACTATCAATCTTATTGAAATCATAGAAACTAGATCTAGGTTTATTCGAAGGTACAACGCGTACTCATGTGCTTATACAATTTCTATTAAAAATACCGAGTTAATACAGGAGCCTTCAGTGGAGCAACAAGTAGATTTAATAACAAGAGCTCTTCGAGAAATGATTGAAGTAGCAAAAAGACGCACCAACTTTAGACGGGGTGATAGAATAAATATTGTCATCACGAATCCTGAACTTCGTGCACCTATATCGACAGGATATCAAAGAAGTAATGTAACGCAAGAATTAGTAGAGATATTGATGGAAACTGTTTCAAGAATTTTGACTTCGAATGAAGAACTTGATCTTACAACATCTACTTTTAATGTAGATATAATTGCAATGCCTCAGGGTGGATTGGGTCAAAAAATTTTAAATTTAGCTCAAGCTAAACAAACCAAGTCTTCAATCACACAAATAAAAAGTACGGATAATTTATGTTGCCCGAGAGCTGTGATTGTTGCTCTAACATATCCAGCAGATAATCCACATATCTCGAAAATATTTAAGAGGGAATTCTCAAAACTTGATCTAACTTACATCAGAAAAGGAAGAAAATTACAAACAGATCTAACCAATCATCTATGTAATCAACTAGGTAGTTACAATGGGGAGGGTTTCACATTGGATGATATAAGAAATCTGGAAGAGCTAACGGATATTCAGATAAATGTTGTGTGTGCAGAAAATTTGAACTCTGTTATTTATAAAGGACTTGAAAAAGATATAAAGGTATATTTGTATAAACACGGTAATCATTTCGATGTGATTTCGTCCATGGCAGGATTTCTTGGTTCAGTTTATTTTTGTAAAAAGTGTAATAAACCTTATAACAATAAAGATGGACACAAGTGTGAAGGCGAGAAAAGAAAATGTAGGTTATGTTTTCAGGAAGAGCATTCAAAATCAACAAAAAATAAAATATTCTGCTCAGATTGTAATAGGTATTGTTTCAATCAAGATTGTTTAGATAATCATCAGGAAGTGTGTGACACTGTATTCAAATGTTTAACTTGTAATAAAGTACGTTTTAGAGACAACATAACAAACAATAGAGAGAAATATTCGATCTTTGAAGAAACCCATAAATGTGGAATTGAAAAATGTCGAAATTGTTTTAAAGAAGTAGAAATAAAAAATCATAAATGTTTTATGCAGTGGAAAAGACAAAAAGGTGGAAAATGTAAGAGAGAAATTTGTCTGTGCAAAGGTAATCAGGATCAGTTTGTTAAACCTGTGAAAGACTATAATTTGAACGAATTGAGAGCAAAAACGGAAGAAGAAGAGGAGGAGAAGAAACTACCTAAATGTACTTATACAGAAAAATATCTATTCTTTGATTACGAGGCGCAACAAGAAACGGGGGTTCATATTCCAAATTTGATAATTGCTCAAGATTTTAATGGTAAAAGATTTCGATTTAAAACGAACGAAGAATTTTGTGGTTGGTTAATATCTAAACAACATAAAGATTATACTTGCATAGCACATTATGCGAAAGGTTACGATACGCAGTTTATTCTAAAATATTGTGTTGAAAATACTCTAAAACCTTTTACTATTTATAATGGAACAAAAGTTATGCTCCTTGAAATACCTTCAATAAGATTAAATATTATTGATAGTAGTAATTTTGTTAATGGACCTCTGAGTGATTTTCCAAAAACATTTGGTTTAATTGAAATGAAGAAAGGATACTTTCCGCATTTATTTAACACCAAAGAGAATGAAAATTTTGTTGGACCAATCCCGGACAAAAAATATTATTGCTATAATCAGATGAAAACAGAGGGTAGGAAAAAGTTTCTGGAATGGTATCTGCAAAGAGTTCAAGAAAATTTCGTTTTTGATATGAAGAAAGAAATCTTAGAATATTGTAGGTCGGATGTAGATATATTAAGGCAAGGATGTTTAAAACTGAGAAAAGACTTTTTAGAAATAGCGAATATAGACCCTTTCCAATATTTAACAATTGCTGGTGTATGCATGGCTATCTACAGATCTATATATCTATGGAATAACACAATAGGTGTTGTAAATGAACGTATAGAAGAAAAATATTCAAAACAATCAATCAGTTGGTTGAATAGCCTCGGAAACTCTAACATAAAACATGCATTAAACGGTGTCGAACAAGTTATTTGTGGCGCAAAAGTTGATGGTTATGATGGTAATACCGTATATCAATATCATGGATGTTTCTGGCATGGATGTCCAAAATGTTACAAAGAGAGTACAATAAATAATGTGAACAGGGAAGAAATGGGAGATCTCTACGAAAAAACCAAGGAGAGAAGTAATCAAATAAGAGATGTTGGATATAAATTAGTCGAAATGTGGGAATGTGAATGGACTAAATCGGCAGCGTATAAAAAGACTGAAAAACCAGAAATAATCGGACCTCTAAATCCAAGAGATGCGTTCTTTGGGGGAAGAACTAATGCATTTAAACTGTTGGCAAAATCTACAAAGACGAAGAAAATTAGGTATATTGACGTATGTAGTCTGTACCCTACTGTACAGTTTTATGATTTCTATCCTGTGGGTCATCCAACAAAGATTTTCAAACCACAAAAACATGATCGAAAATGGTTTGGAATAATAAAATGTAAAATTTTACCTCCTAAAAACTTATATCATCCTGTATTACCGGTTAAGGTTAAAATGAGTAAAAACGAGAAGTTACTATTCTCGTTGTGTTTGAAATGTGCTGAACAGAAAATAAGTAAATGCCCTCATACTGAAGATGAAAGAATTCTTACAGGAACCTGGTCAACTGTCGAAGTTAATAAAGCAATTGAGAAAGGTTATAAGATTCAAGAAATTTATGAAGTGTGGCATTTTGAAAAGATAAGAAAAAATTATTCAAAAATGTAAAGAACTTTATGAAAAAAAATTAGAAACCAGTCCTCATAACTATGATTCAAATAAAGAATATATAGAGGATATAAAACAGAAACTGGATATTGATCTGGACCCTGAAAAAATTGAAGTAAACCCTGGACCCTGGTAAAAGAGCTGTTTCAAAAATTTGTTTGAATAGTTTATGGGGAAAATTTGGCCAAAGACAAAACATGAGTCAAGCAGAGTATGTGACTGATGTTAGAAGATTTTATGAAATACTACTAGATGATAGATTGACGGATATAAATGTAAATTATCTAACGGAAGAGACTGTGCAAATCTAATATATAAAAGCGTAAGGGGGACACACTCACTGACTCGTTTTCATTCATCAGCGTATCTCCGATCTGACCGGACCGATCGGGACGAGATTTTCGGTGGACCTCCCCCCCGCGGATTCAGGTCAGCTAAAAAAGCTTTCCGCGATCCGCCGGTCCCCGGCCGAGTTATCGCGGTCCGAAAGTCGCGTTTTTCCCGTAAGGACAACGGGTGCGGTGACGGTGCAAATGATCCACGGTGCGTGGACTCCACGCACCAAAATCATCCGCACCCTCGTGTGGACTGGTGCAAAAGGTCCACGGTGCGTGGACTCCACGCACCAAAAATTTTCTTATATTTTACAGTCCACAATATTGGTGCATAACATCCACACTGTGTGGACTCCACGCACCAACTCAAAGCAACATTTTTTTAATGGAAAAAAATTGGTGCGTGGACTCCACGCACCGTGGATGTTATGCACCATCCACACGCCAACCTTGGGCAAATGATCCACGGGGCGTGGAGTCCACGCCCCATTTGAAAAACAAGGCTTTGTGGATGGTGCGTGGAGTCCACGCACCGTGGATCATTTGCACCAAGGGTTGTGTGTGGATGGTGCATATCCCACGGTGCATTTGGTCCAAAAACCCGAACTTGAGCCCAAAGTTTGAACTGAGAGTCAACTTTTCATGAGTAATCAGTATTCTACTTTGAGGAAAAAAATTAATGAATTAAGAGTACCTTTAAAGTTGACTTAAGAGTGTGGATGTTATGCACCGTGGATGATATGCACCATCCACACACAACCCTTGGTGCAAATGATCCACAGTGCATAAAATCCACACTTTCTTGAAATTCCATTAAATCAATAAACAATCCTATCCCTCAGGAATATTTCTAAAGGATAGCCATTGTATTATTCCAAAAGTATTAATTGATAGTTTGAAATTCAAAGTTAACTTAAGTGTGTGGATGCTATGCACCGGGGGATGATATGCACCATCCACACACGACCCTTGGTGCAAATGATCCACGGTGCATAACATCCACACTTTCTTGAAATTCCATTAAATCAAAAAACAATCCTATCCCTCAGGAATTTTTCTAAAGGATAGCCATCTCATTTTTCCCAAAAAATATTAATTGATAGATTGAAATTCAAAGTTAACTTGGGAGTGTGGATCTTATGCACCGTGGATGATATGCCCCATCCACTGCAAACCTTGGTGCAAATGATCCACACTCTCCTGGCAGTCTGTGCTGGGACTGTACCTGAGTCCCTCAATACCTGTTTCTCAGAAACTCTTCCCATTCTCACACGTGATTTTTGAAACAATCCACTGTTGCCAGATCTACTGACAAAATGAGTTGATTTTGTAATGGATCAGATGAAATATCAGGGGTTTTTCTATCAACTAAGGCAACACTGGCACCATCATAAATAATAATAAAAGGATAGTTACCTCGAAAAAAACAGGGTGGACAGTGAATGAACCTTCTAGCTTTCAGGAATGTCAGCTGTTGAAGAATCCCAAGAGAATTTTTATTGCATATCATCAGAGCAAATATGCCACAATCGTTTTTTAAAATACTACGATGAAAGCATCGTGCCTAGGAGAAAATGCAACTGTTTGTATTGTGAGCAAGCATCACAGGACAGAATAATCTAAGAAGGAATAATCACTCCCATGATTACCGAGGACATCTTAAAAACCGAACAATAGATTCTCAGCTGTGCTACGCGGAACATCCATAACTTTTGAGAAGAAAGCCAAGTACTCAGCCCTTTTCTAAATGAGTACAGGCTCAAGTTTTTTGGAGGAACAGTGCATTTGTATGCAAGATTTTTGAAAGAATTGAACCCTTTGTTGCTACAACATTTCACAATCAAAGGTTTTAATGAATCATTTCAGATTAATGCCAGACACTCAGATAGCGGTTTCGATGAAATTTCTTAATTATTGCTCTTAGTATGTAAAGACTAGAAGAAAAGGAAAATTGGCCGCAAATCCAATGTAGCTACCCATCTGAGTTGTGCAAAGAGCCACATCACTGGACTAGTAATACATGAGAGCGAATTCAACCTGTTCCGAGTAGAACTGTGAAACAGATTTAAGAAAAAAGCGCAAGTTCCTCGCATCTGTCAGAACAGGAGAGGAGATAGTCTGACTTGGTGATTATTGTAGACACACTGAATTAGAAACGGGGAAAATGTCTCGGCAAAACCGAAGAAAAATTTCCTCTCTCCTGTACTTATACTGCTGCCCAGTGCCCAACCATGATATCATGAACTCACACCATCTTTCACTAAAACCCTTTTCAAGCAATACACCAGGAGTTAGATTTTGCACAATAATTGATCAAGAAAGAGAAAAAAAAACGATCTGGAATTCACATCTTGTAAAATAAGATCACCGAAAGTTTTCATTCGCACTGATCCGCACAAAACAGAACGCAATACTTACGCATATTTTCCTGATATTTTTAATCATTACAAATTTTTAAACCCCACATTCCTAGCGAAAAAATAAACAAAAAAAAAGACTATGAAACTTCAACAACGCGCTTCCTCCGATGTGCTCGAGGCCGCGGCCCGCGAGTATTCAAATCGACGGTCTTTTTCTCAAGGTTCGTTTAAACAGGTTACTCCGAAAACACTGTAGTCTTTGTGACCAATTCGGGAAACCATGCTATTCATTTGGGAATTTATTTCCCAAGTTGGTCAGAGTCCATTTTAGCAGGCCAGTCCGATCGCGCTGTCATTTATTTATCCCTCCGTACATGCCGTCGTCAGTGGAACTTGAACAAATTGGGAAAATTTAAAAACTCACATTTGAAAATCACGATTTCCCGATTTGGTCACAAAGACTACGGGGGGCTATCGGACCGACCAGTAAAATGGACCTTGCTTCCCCTCTTTTATATTTTTAAATTGGTATAGGTTAGCCGGCGTTTCTTAGGTCTCAAAATTCAACTCTGCTATCAGTTGTTTTAAAAAAATTTTTAATCTACGATGCCTGCCGAGCAGAGAGGACGGCAGAACTGATGGCAGAATTGAATTTGCCGACCTGAAGAATTGCCAGCAACCAATTTTCGTCGAATTTCGGCAAAAAATGCGGAGAAATGATTTATTTCGGGGTTCATCTCATTGGCAGATGCAGGTGGAAGGGGCGAAGGGGGCGATCGCCCCCCCCCTTCGATCCAAAAAGGGGGGAAAGAGGGGGGAAAAAGGGGGAAAAAAACAGCGAAAAAGGAAAAGGGGGTGACCGGGGGCTGAAAACCCAAATGCCCCCCCCGTTCGCGAAGGCGGACCGCCAATGCCTCATCTTATCGCCCAGAACGCGAAACTAGCAATTTTTGACGCACGTATTAAAAATTCATTTATTCAGAAACGAAAAGTTTCCCCGACATTTGCGGTTTGTACGGAACTGTAGGAATTTTTTAGAGAATACCACATCTCTTATAGAGTTAAAATTCAAAGGATTGGTTTTTTTCAGAATTTCTAAATTTTTGAACAATTTTTGGGGTTAGCTATCAAAAAGTCGCAAAATTTCAAGTTTTGGTTAGGATAATTTGGCCGGGGGGGGGGGGGGCAAAATTTAAACCCATTCGTTAATGCGCATGTATTCTTTGGCCCTCTGTTACGGCCCCATGGATCGACGGCCCGGGGAAAATTTAAGTTGGACCATTAGTGGTCACGTGATTATGATTATTGGTTATGGTGAACAATCCATTTTATAAAAAGGGGTTCCCCGCCCCAAGATTTAAAGGATTTTTTTTGATGCAAATGAGCCAAACATTCTAATGAGATGAAATTTGTAGTTGCCGATTGCTGGATCCACCCATGGATTTTTTTTTTTTTTTTTTTTTTTTTAGGGGGGTGGGAGAAAAGGAAAAAGGGCAAGAAAGAAAGAGAATAAGCTTGAGCTGCAATGAAAATGAGGGGGAGGGGGTGTTTCCGCAACCCGAGAGCGGTGCGACGACGTTCGCAACAGCGTCAGCGCGATCCTTCTTTTTACGCCGGTGCCGCGGTGGCACCCCAAATCAAAAAAACCCCCCGGGTTTTTCTCCGCTCCACTGTTCGCAAGGTTTACACACTAAAAGTACACTGTGTATATCATTCGCTTTGAAATTCTGCCGTCTTTCAATTAAAACTCCGGGATTTTTTATATCTGCTACAAAAAAAAAGTTATACAACAAACAAGGGGGGGGGTAATTTTGTTTGTTTGTTTTCTTTCATTATTATATTATTATTATTTTTATTTTTTTTATTTTTTATTTTTTTTTTTAAGATTAAAGGGAGACATAAGCCTCGGGGCTATCGGAAATGTTGAAATTCGGATTGAGCGGTCTGAAAAGCAGACAGGGGGCTCGAAAAGCAAAAGTAAGCCATTTACCGGGATCGACGGTTGCGGAAAAAAACCCCTCCCCCTCATTTTCATTGCAGCTCAAGCTTATTCTCTTTCTTTCTTGCCCTTTTTCCTTTTCTCCCACCCCCCTAAAAAAAAAAAAAAAAAAAAAAAAAAAAAACCATAGGTGGATCCAGCAATCGGCAACTACGAATTCATCTCATTAGAATGTTTGGCTCATTTGCATCAGAAAAAATCCATTAATCTTGGGGCTGAAGCCCCCTTATAAAAATGGATTGTTCACCATAACCAATAATCATAATCACGTGACCACTAATGGTCCAACTTAAAATTTTTCCCCGGGGCCGTCGATCCATAGGGCCGTAACAGAGGGCCAAAGAATACATGCGCATTAACGAATCGGCTTAACTTTGCCCCCCCCCCCCCGCGTCCAGAATTATCCTAACGCTAAAACTTGCAATTTGCGACTTTTTGATAGCTAAGCCCAAAATTGTTCAAAAATTTAGAAATTCTGAAAAAAACCAATCCTTTGAATTTTAACTCTATAAGAGATGTGGTATTCTCTAAAAAATTGCCTACAGTTCCGTACAAACCGCAAATGTCGGGGAAACTTTTCGTTTCTGAATAAATGAATTTTTAATACGTGCGTCAAAAATTGCTAGTTTCGCGTTCTGGGCGATAAGATGAGGCATTGGCGGATCCAGCCTTCGCGAACGGGGGGGGGGGGCGTATTTGGGATTTCAGCCCCCGGTCACCCCCTTTTTCCTTTTTCGCTGTTTCTTTCCCCTTCTTCCCCCTCTTTCCCCCCTTTTTGGATCGAACGGGGGGGCGATCGCCCCCTTCGCTCCTTCCACCTGCATCTGCCAATGAGATGAAGCCGAAATAAATCATTTCTCCGCATTTCATTGCCGAAATTCGACGAAAATTGGTTGCTGGCAATTCTTCAGGTCGGCAAATTCAATTCTGCCATCAGTTCTGCCGTCCTCTCTGCTCGGCAGGCATCGTAGATTAAAAATTCTTTAAAACAAACTGATAGCAGAGTTGAATTTTGAGACCTAAGAAACGCCGGCTAACCTATACCAATTTAAAAATATAAAAGAGGGGAAGCAAGGTCCATTTTACTGGTCGGTCCGATAGCGCCCCGTAGTCTTTGTGACCAAATCGGGAAATCGTGATTTTCAAATGTGAGTTGTTAATTTCCCAATTTGTTCAAGTTCCACTGACGACGGCATGTACAGGAGGGATAAATAAATGACAGCGCGATCGGACTGGCCTGCTAAAATGGACTCTGACCAACTTGGGAAATAAATTCCCAAATGAATAGCATGGTTTCCCGAATTGGTCACAAAGACTACAGTGTTTTCGGAGTAACCTGTTTAAACGAACCTTGAGAAAAAGACCGTCGATTTGAATACTCGCGGGCCGCGGCCTCGAGCACATCGGAGGAAGCGCGTTGTTGAAGTTTCATAGTCTTTGTTTTTGTTTATGTTTCGCTAGGAATGTGAGGTTAAAATTTGTAATGATTGAAAATATCAGGAAAATATGCGTAAGTATTGCGTTCTGTTTTGTGCGGATCAGTGCGAATGAAAACTTTCGGTGATCTT
This sequence comes from Trialeurodes vaporariorum, assembly GCA_011764245.1. Taxonomy (NCBI): domain Eukaryota; kingdom Metazoa; phylum Arthropoda; class Insecta; order Hemiptera; family Aleyrodidae; genus Trialeurodes; species Trialeurodes vaporariorum. The sequence goes on along the minus strand of VMOF01000002.1, from coordinate 9,874,882 downwards.
ATTTTACAAGATGTGAATTCCAGATCGTATTTTTTTCTCTTTCTTGATCAATTATTGTGCAAAATCTAACTCCTGGTGTATTGCTTGACAAGGTTTAGTGAAAGATGGTGTGAGTTCATGATATCATGGTTGGGCACTGGGCAGCAGTATAAGTACAGGAGAGAGGAAATTTTTCTTCGGTTTTGCCGAGACATATTCCCGTTTCTAATTCATGTGTGTCTACAATAATCACCAAGTCAGACTATCTCCTCTCCTGTTCTGACAGATGCGAGGAACTTGCGCATTTTTTCTTAAATCTGTTTCACAGTTCTACTCGGAACAGGTTGAATTCGCTCTCATGTATTACTAGTCCAGTGATGTGGCTCTTTGCACAACTCAGATGGGTAGCTACATTGGATTTGCGGCCAATTTCCTTTTCTTCTAGTCTTTACATACTAAGAGCAATAATTAAGAAATTTCATCGAAACCGCTATCTGAGTGTCTGGCATTAATCTGAAATGATTCATTAAAACCTTTGATTGTGAAATGTTGTAGCAACAAGGATTCAATTCTTTCAAAACTCTTGCATACAAATGCACTGTTCCTCCAAAAAACTTGAGCCTGTACTCATTTAGAAAAGGGCTGAGTACTTGGCTTTCTTCTCAAAAGTTATGGATGTTCCGCGTAGCACAGCTGAGAATCTATTGTTCGGTTTTTAAGATGTCCTCGGTAATCATGGGAGTGATTATTCCTTCTTAGATTATTCTGTCCTGTGATGCTTGCTCACAATACAAACAGTTGCATTTTCTCCTAGGCACGATGCTTTCATCGTAGTATTTTAAAATACGATTGTGGCATATATGCTCTGATGATATGCAATAAAAGTTCTCTTGGAGATTCTTCAACAGCTGACATTCCTGAAAGCTAGAAGGTTCATTCACTGTCCACCCTGTTTTTCTCGAGGTAACTATCCTTTTATTATTATTTATGATGGTGCCAGTGTTGCCTTAGTTGATAGAAAAACCCCTGATATTTCATCTGATCCATTACAAAATCAACTCATTTTGTCAGTAGATCTGGCAACAGTGGATTGTACAAAAATCACGTGTGAGAATGGGAAGAGTTTCTGAGAAACAGGTATTGAGGGACTCAGGTACAGTCCCAGCACAGACTGCCAGGAGAGTGTGGATCATTTGCACCAAGGTTTGCACGTGGATGGTGCATATCATCCACGGTGCATAAGATCCACACTCCCAAGTTAACTTTGAATTTCAATCTATCAATTAATATTTTTGGAATAATGAGATGGCTATCCTTTAGAAATATTCCTGAGGGATAGGATTGTTTATTGATTTAATGGAATTTCAAGAAAGTGTGGATGTTATGCACCGTGGATCATTTGCACCAAGGGTCGTGTGTGGATGGTGCATATCATCCACGGTGCATAGCATCCACACACTTAAGTTAACTTTGAATTTCAAACTATCAATTAATACTTTTGGAATAATACAATGGCTATCCTTTAGAAATATTCCTGAGGGATAGGATTGTTTATTGATTTAATGGAATTTCAAGAAAGTGTGGATTTTATGCACTGTGGATCATTTGCACCAAGGGTTGTGTGTGGATGGTGCATATCATCCACGGTGCATAACATCCACACTCTTAAGTCAACTTTAAAGGTACTCTTAATTCATTAATTTTTTTCCTCAAAGTAGAATACTGATTACTCATGAAAAGTTGACTCTCAGTTCAAGCTTTGGGCTCAAGTTCGGTTTGTGGACCAAATGCACCGTGGATGATATGCACCATCCACACACAACCCTTGGTGCAAATGATCCACGGTGCGTGGACTCCACGCACCATCCACAAAGCCTTGTTTTTCAAATGGTGCGTGGACTCCACGCACCGTGGATCATTTGCACCAAGGTTGGCGTGTGGATGGTGCATAACATCCACGGTGCGTGGAGTCCACGCACCAATTTTTTTCCATTAAAAAAGTGTTGCTTTGAGTTGGTGCGTGGAGTCCACACAGTGTGGATGTTATGCACCAATATTGTGGACTGTAAAATATAAGAAAATTTTTGGTGCGTGGAGTCCACGCACCGTGGACCTTTTGCACCAGTCCACACATGAGGTTGGTGCGTGGAGTCCACGCACCGTGGATCATTTGCACCGTAACCACGGGTGCGAGAGAGAGTGCGAGCGAGAAGCAGATAGGTATTGCGTCATTTCGGTGTCAGATTTGATATCCTCTTCTTCCTCTTTTCGTCAGCTGATCCGGCGATTATTTCCGATTGTCTTCCTCTTTTCGTCAGCTGATCCGGCGATTATTTCCGATTGGCGTGTTAATTTTTGCTTTTTTTTTTTTTATTTTTTTTAGTTGCGCGAAGGATGGTATGTAACGAGTTGCGACTTCTTTGACTATACAGGGTGTAACGAAAGTCGCGTGTCTTGATTGTACAGGGTGTAACGAAACTCCTGTTATCTCCGATTGGCATATTTTTTTTTTTTTGATGTCGAATTAACTTTGTCATGTCTTTTGTCTTGAGTTGAGACAAAAAGTTGCGTTTTGGATTAAGTTTCATAAATATGGATGACAACTATTTTGGGCAATCCCACTACCCCCAATTCCCCCGTTCCCCTTCCATCAGTTTTGACGAATATTCATTAATTCATGTTTTTTTTTCCTTAGTCCTATCCCCCCTCCCCTCTCCCAAAAACGGGCGTGCCCCCCTCCCCTTCCCGCGCCGAACTTTTGAACGAGTTGAGATAAAAAGTTGCTGTTTGGATTAATCTTCATAAATATGGATGGCAATTATTTTGGGGAGTCCCCCCCATTCCCCCGTGCCCCCCTACCCACTCCCCCGTGCCCCCCCCCCCCCCCCCCGCCCGTCTAACTTTTGAACGAGTTGAGATAAAAAGTTGCAGTTTTGACCAATATTCATTATTCCGGAGGTTTTTGTTTTAGTCCTATCCCCCCTCCCCCCTCCCAAAAACGGGCGTACCCCCCCCCCCCCGCCGAACTTTTGAACGAGTTGAGATAAAAGGTTGCTGTTTGGATTAATCTTCATAAATATGGATGATAATTATTTTGGGGGAGTCCAGCCCCCCCCCCCCCTCCCATTCACCCGTGCCCCTTCCGTCTAACTTTTGAACGAGTTGAGATAAAAAGTTGCTGTTTGGATTAATCTTCATAAATATGGATGGCAATTATTTTGGGGGAGTCCCCCCCATTCCCCCGTGCCCCCCTACCCACTCCCCCGTGCCCCCTCCCCCCCCCCCCGCCCGTCTAACTTTTGAACGAGTTGAGATAAAAAGTTTCAGTTTTGACCAATCTTCATTATTCCGGAGGTTTTTTTGTAGTCCTATCCCCCCCTCCCCCCTCCCGAAACGGGCGTGCCCCCCCCTCCCCCCCGTGCCGAACTTTCGAACGAGTAGAGATAAAAAGTTGCTGTTTGGATTAATCTTCATAAATATGGATGACAATTATTTTGGGGGAGTCCAAACCCCCCCCCCCCCCAATTCCTTTTTTTTTTTTACATTGTTGAAGACAATGTAAAAAAAAAAAAATTAATTAATTAAAATGAATTTGAGTGTTGGCTATTCACTGAGAAACGCTTTTAAATCAAAAGTTTAAAGTTGGAGGCAAGTTTTGTTTTGATTTGAAGGAATGAAAATTGAAAATTTGCCAAAGATTATCGGTCTAGGTGCGCCTACACTTCTGAAACTACCTCTACCCCTTTACAGACCAGATTAGTTTAAAAGAACGCCACTCTTTCGCTTACATTGGGAAAGTAGTTAACTGTTCGTACTCGGGGGAGTTAAAATTGCCTATACGATGAATTGAAGGCGCCCAAGGAAAACTTATCATTAAAGTGATTTTTGACTACATCCAAAATGACGTATAATCAGAATCATAGATGGAATTAAGAATGTGAAATAGAGAGGGAAAAAACGAGTACACTCGGACTTGGCCCATTACGGATTAAAACGATTCATTACATTCCAAGCGCGATCCGACGGATTTCGGTTCTGCGCCGTGCGAAGCATGGGTAGACTGCTAGTGAGCTATAAATTTAAGGATTATTATGTTGAGAATAATACTAGCACTAATATCTATATAGCTTTATTTACTACAGCAAATGCGAGACTAAGACTGTATGACAAATTAGATGCATTAGGTGAGGCTGTAATTGGATGTGATACCGATTCAATCTTTTACTTTGATGACGGGGTAAATACTGTTAAGACGGGTGATATGCTTGGTGAGTGGACAGATGAGTTATATAATAAAAGGCGACCGCTGAGAATCGTCGAAAATCGCGTTTTACTATGATCTCGAGAACTAAAGCACGCGGGACCTCGAAATTTCGCGAACGGGTCCTGCGCCACCAAACGGTGTGCACACAGTGCTTCTTTTCCCCATTTTTTTTTTCATCCCTTCCCGAGGGTGGATTTTATCGCGGTGTTTTACCCCATTTTTGGCCCTATGGTATCTGAGACCTCGAAATTTTGGCCCCCGGTGCTGCTCGGTCCTCAAAAGCGATCCAGCTCATCCGGATCGACCCAACCCTAAAAGCAACCCCTCACGGGGGATCTACCCTTCGAGATGGGTTGTTTTGGATCGCGGAAACGGGGGTCGAAGACGTTGCCCAGGCGATCGACACTTCGCAAGAGGGTAGCCCCGGGCTCCGCGCGTGGACTTTTTCACTCGAATTCGCGCGCCACGAATATCATCCCCCGCTAAGGGTGGTTTTCTGAAAGGGGTGTTTTTACCGATTATTTCGGGCACCGGATCACTTTGAGCGCCGAAATTTTCCGTGAGGATCGTGCTCCGGGCGGGGGTGTCCGTGAGACTTCGCTCACCCCCCCCCCCCCCCGATTCACATTCTCCCCCCCTGTTGGGGTGGGTTTTCTTACTGGGCAGAATCTTATCTCGGATTCTACGGCTTCGCTGACGACTTAATACGACAACCAGAGTCACGATGATATGCTTTTCCGGTCCTCGAAAACGATCGCGCTCATCCGGACCGACCAGATCTTAAAAACAACCCCTCGCGGGCGATTTACCTTCCGGGATGGGTTGTTTTGGATCGCGGAACCGGTGGTCGGAGACGGTGTCCATGGTGATCGAGACTTCGCACGAGTGTGTAGCCTCGGACTCCGCGCGTGGAGGGTTCCACTCGAATTCGCGCGGCTCAAATATCATCCCCCGCTAAGGGTGGTTTTTTGGAAGCATCGGTTTTACCGATTATTTCGGGCACGGGATCACTTGGGGTGGCGAAATTTTGATTGATGATCGTGCTCCGGTCGGGGGTGGTCGTGCGACTTCGCTCTTCGCCCCCGATTCTTTTTCTACCCCCTGTTAGGGTGGGTTTTCTCATCGGACGAATCTTATCTAGGAATCTACGACTTTGCTGACTACTTAATAACGCACCCGGAGTCACTCTGATATGCACGAATCGATCTTTGCACATCCGAACCTGTCCCATCGTTAAAACTACCCCTCGCGGGGGGTTCATTCCCGAAATCAGGTCGGTGGGCTTCTCGAAAAAAATCGGCGACAGCCGCGTTGAAATTGAGTTCGTGCAGAACTCTTCAGTAGCGTAGCAGAACGAATCCACGTGCAGCGCTTCAAATTTTGAACTACCCTTTATACTGGGGCTGTTCGATTCTCGCGGAGTGGCTTCGGAGCCTAGAAAGTGCGAAGGCCGAAAGTTCTGGTTTTTCGCGTGTTGTTTCTCCTAGACGATGCGGGTGGAGGTTTTTTTTTCAAGCGGTTTGAACATAGGCGGACCGTATCAGGGGCTAGGGGGAGCTGTAGTCCCCCCACTTTTTTTGGGTGGAGGGGCTAAAAATCGGGAAAAAGTCATCATTTGAGACTTGAAAAGCAAAAAAAAAAAAAAAAAAAAAAAAGGGGGGTCATCACTTTTTAGCCCCCCCAAATTTTTTTTTTTGGTCACGGTCCGCCTATGGGTTTGAATAACATCCCCTCTTGAGGGGTAGTTTCATTTTTTAGGGGTTTTTGCCAACTTCTGGGACTTTAAGTTTCTCTAAGAGGTATATTCATGGATTCTTTTAGGAGTGCGCCGTGCGCAAAACTATTTCACTTACTAACGCAGGGAATATTCTGCGAGGGTAGGGATTCTTTTTTATTTATCCTTCGCAGATTGATGGATACTCTCCTTAGCTCGGGCTCTGATGTATACGATAAATTGGAAATGCATGTTGCTTGGCAACGTCAATCATTACTCACATCTTAGCAATGATATTGTTACCAGTTCGAATGCCTTCCGATTACTTTATACATGTATCATGTATCATCAGCTGTTTTAGAGTTGCTCATAGGAATCAATGCAAAACATACAATTTTTAACCTTTCATTTTCTTTAAACGTGTAATTATGGCGCGTGGGAAGATCAATCAGTCGCCGCAGCGTCACTTGCATTCTGCCAATGCTGCACTTTGTCCCTTTTAAGCTTAGGTATATGTATATGTTCGTATCCAAGGAGCATAGGCGGAACTAGGAATTTTTTCTGGGGGGGGGGCTGAGTTCCAAGGGATCTTAGAGACACCTCAAGACCGCCCCCCCCTCCAAGAGGGGTATACCATGACCCCCCCACCCCCCAACTTACTTAGGTGTATGATGTACTTACAGTTACAGTCGACGAATTAAATAATGTCTGATAACGTCCTGGATTTTGACTTTAGTAGGCCACATGTACTTACAGTACTTACAGTTACAGTCGACGAATTAAATAATGTCAGATAACGTCCTGGTTTTTGACTTTAGTAGGCCACATGCGATGCTTTTTACTGTGATAGGTATCGCAGGTAGTCTACTTAAACCAAAATATAAGGCGACATCTGACATTCTTTTGTCGACTGTAAGTACCTACATCATACACACCTAAGTTAAGATATTATATAAATTGTACTCATAAGCTATTAGCGGGGGTGCGAAACAATTAGGCAATCAGAAAATTAAATGATAAACATCATATACTGTAATATATTTTGTTGTTGTTGTGGGTAAACGTTTTTTTTGTTTCCAAAAGTTTCTGGGGGGGGAGGCTTGGCACACCTCTGGGGGGGGGGCTTAGCCCCCTCCAGCCCCCCTCCAGCCCCCCCCCCCCCTATTTCCGCCTATGCCGAGGAGTGCACTATAAACATCCAAAAAATTTGACCCATGGGCGGAGCCAGCAATTTGGCAACTGTGGATGCTTCCCATTTGAATGTATGAGAAAAAATCGATTGTTGAGGAGGACATGGCCCAATATCTAATCTATTGTTTCTCATACATTCAAATGGGTAGAATCCACAGCTGCCAAAATTTCTGGCTTCGCCCATGATTCGACCTTCTACGCAAGTATAACGGTACGAAATAAAATGTTGCTAAAATGCACGCGACAAACTGCAATCAAAATTACATCAACGGAATGAAACATAAACTCGATACTAACCTTTGGCCAAAAAAAAAGCTAAACTACCTACAGCATTATTCGGCCAAATACGGAAACAAAAATGTCAATAAGTATTCCTGTGCAACTTTTAGAAATTACGGTTATCTTGGACTACGTACGATCATGAGTAAAATGTTAGTCCAACACAAAACGTTATATTACTCCTCACTTAAAACAATTTCCTTCTCCTCTACTAACGGAGAAGTAATAAAAGAAGTAAGTAAAATGTGTTGTGTACACAAAAAATCAGTGACATAGCGTGCAATTTGGGAACGTTCTACTCTGTCCAATTAAACGATTATAAAATATCGAATGAGGAAGTGTTCACCGAACAACCAATAGACTGTTTTAGTAGAGTGATATACCGTATCGATTGCCGTCCGAGGGCCTCTGGCTCCAAACAGACTCTGATTCAATGCATTTTCCCCATAAGCGGATTTTTGAACGGAAATGTAGACTATTAAATCAAACAATTAATGCGACCTTTTTGCGATTATGAATTCTACGTCCTCGAAAATGCTTAATTTTGCCTGGTTCCACCCGTGAAACTGCCAAAATCAACAAGATATTACAGATTAAACGATGCGTTTGGAGGTTGAAATCACCCAAATGTTATTGTTGTTGTTGTGGAATTGGCGGGATTTCGGGCGATTCTAACCTACAAATGCAAAATTTAATCTGTAATATCTTATTAATTTCGGCAGTTATAGTCAAGGAACCAGGCATAATTAAGCATTTTCAAGGACGTAGAATTCATAATCGCAAAAAGGTCGCATTAATTGTTTGATTTAATACCCTAAATTTCCGTTCAAAAGTTCGCTTATGGGGAAAATACATTGAACCAGAGTTTGTTTGGAACCAGAGGCCCTCGGAGAGCAATCGATACGGTATATCGCTCTACTAAAACAGTCTACAGGGTGGCGCAAATGTCAGGCCCCCCTTTTATTTTTTGAACGGCTGCAGATGAAAAATTGAAACTTTGGGGTCTTCCATAACTTTTGAGAGCTTTCGCGTGAGGGGGTCAACATTTCCAAAATCACTCCCCTTAGGGGGGAAAGGCCCCCAACTCAAAATTTTCAAACGGCGACCCCTGTCTTGCGATAGCTAATTCAAAAGAACATCAAATTCTAAGACTTTTGGCGCAAACCGGAGGTCAATATCGTTTTTCGTTTTCGATTTATTGAAGATCAAAGTTCGATTTGGACCCATTTTCAAAATATCATTACTCCTATGTAAAAAGTCGGAATTTAAAAAATCAGTAGTCTAAAATACTCTAAAAAGCAAGTACTTTCCTGAAAAAATACTGCTGTGGCATAAATGTATTCAAAACTTCATTTTACAGCCCCAAAAGTTTCTAACGTTTTTACGCTCCCAGGGGGACTGTCTCAAAAATTCCTAAAGACGGACCCTATCGAGTGATACGTCGATAAACAGGCGTAAAAAAATGAGAATTTTGGCGCAAACCAAAGGTCAAAAGCATTTTTCGAATTCGAGATATCGATCTTTGAAAATCTACCTTTGACAATAAAAAAAGATAGTAAAAGGGGAGAACGGACTTTTGCGCCACTCTGTGTACTCCGAACTTTTTCACAAATTTGAATAGAAGAGCTGCAACGTTGCTAAATTGGACGCTATACCACTGACAGGATCAAAAAAAACGAAAAAAAAAAAGAAAAAAAAAACATACGAAAAAAAAAACAAACTTAAAAAAACCATTGAAAAAACCACAAGAAAAAGAAACAACAAAAACGAGTAAAACAAAAAAAAACCACAGTACCCGTCGGTAGCCCGACGGGCAATATGCTAGTAATAAAATAACATGAGAGACCAAAAGTAAACAAATTTGTAAATAAATTAGAAACGAAAAAGTTTAAGTTCGAGTATGATAAGAGAGTAATCTTACCTAATTATGATACTGTGCCATACGGATATTGTACATAAAATAAGTATAATTTGAATGAAATTTAATTGATAGTATATAAATATATTTTAATCTGATTCTATATCATAGTCAGCGCTAAGTTCTTTTTCAATAATTCTAGACAATACGCTCAGGTGAGCGATAATATTTATCATATGTTTAGTGTATTTTATTCTCTTCGATTCAGGTAAATGTTGAATTTTATCCGAGAGTGGATCCATTAAAAATTTCATATTTTGACCGGGTCCGCTCAACAGGGTTCTTGAAATATGGAATCGTGTTTTCAAAATCAAACTCATCTTCACTGATGAGAGAATCTTTTAACACTTCCATTTAAAAACAAAAAATTATATAAATACAATAAGTTCAAGATATCAACTTAAAAGTCTTCAAATAAGGGTAAAAATATTCACTTTTAAATTTTTTATCTTGCCTGCACGCTTGTGCGCATCTTAAAATACTTGGTAAAATGAATCACTTTTCCAAGTTATTATGTAGTTTTCAGAGTAAAATTTAAAGCCTAAAATATTGGAAGTTCAAATTTTGATGAAATTGGTTGATTTATTGAACAAATATTCAAATTGACTGGAGTGTCCTCAACGTACCCTTATACTACTAATGATGCCTTTGGTTTTTCCGAAGAAGTGTCCCGGTTTTGGAGATATACACGTGTAAGGTTGTAAAAATCGTGTGCGTAGTGACGTCACTACGCGGATTGTTCTTTTCTGGCCTGCAGAATCTTCCACAACCTCTGTATTCTTCTGCAATCCCAAAAAAAATTTTGCCGCACGAACTCTGTTTTGCCACACTTTTTGCAATAAGATTCCCACAATTTGCCACACCGCGATCACGCGATCCGAGATTGCCGTCTAGGGAATATTCTGCCGGTCTGGTTCATCTAAAACAACGTATTTTAGGCCAACATTTCATCTTCGGAACAATAGGACTTAATTAGAAACCAAATGCATCTTCGTTCTCAGCTCAAGTACTTTCATTTTCTTTATAAAAAACACAAAGTTTCCGACCCCTGCTACTGCCCCATTAACCTATAACTAAAGTTTAGAGTTTACTGAAGATCTTACACCCCCCCCCCCAATATAATCACCGTTGACTACAATACGTTTATTGTAGTCAATGGTAATTGTTTTGAAAAATAAGAGTAAAATCTTCCAATAAGCCTTAATTTTGCGCTTCATTTTTTTTTTTTTTTTTTTTGTTTTTTTTTTTTTTTTTTTTTTTTTTTTTTTTTAACTATGTCCATCCCAACCGATTTGATGCCGTTCGAGGCGCCACATATCAGACGCCCTTCATGCTTCGTATCATTCAACCCATGCTGTCTGAAAAACTTAAGTGAAACATCCCATGATCTAAGTAAACAGGTCGGTCCGTCCCGACCGGAAACGGGGTTGAGTGTGCCATCGCGTATATTTCGACTACCAATATGGCGGAGTAAACCAAAACGTTGACAGACTGTCTTCGAAATGTAATTTTCCTCATATAGTTGATCAAAATGTTCGATAAATGACTGAAACTTGTTTAAGAGGGTTCTAGAATGGTTCTAGAAATAATTGCATGCCTTTTGGCTCTGTTTTATTGTTTAATAATGTGTACTTTGTGTAAAATAATGAGTGACGAATGACGATATCACCGCGCCGCGCCGTTGTCGAATTCTCATTTGCCCATTTGCCCAAAGCTGATATATTACGTTATAAAAGCTAAAATATAATGTTGAGTGGCATGAAAATATTCCTTAGATCCTAGTGAACAAGTTCCAGTCACTTATGGGACGTTTTGATCAATCGTAAGAGAACAATTTGTATTGAACGACAGCTAGTAGGCTTTGCGCCCCTATTCTCATTTTGCCCAAAGCTGATGTATTACGTTGTAAGAATAAAAATATAATGTTAAGTGGCATGAAAATCTTCCTTGTATCCTAGTGAACAAGATTCCGTCATAAAATGGACGTTTTGATCAATCATAAGAGAGAAATCCGTATTAAACGACAGCAAGTCGGCATTTCTCCATAAGCTTCAATGTTAAAAAAATTCTCATTTGGGCAAGTCTACGTATTATGTCCCAAGTGCAGTAACATGATGTTAATAGGCATAAAAATCTTCCTTATATCCTAGTGAACAAGATTCAGTCATAAAATGGACGTTTTGGTCATCCATAAGAGAGAAATTCGGAGTTAACGACAACTAGTCGGCATTTCTCCATAAGGTTCAATGTTAAAAAAATCGCGTCTTGGGCAAGGCCGGCGTAGTGCAAACATAGGGGTTGGCGTTTCCGGTGAATCGCTAACGGACCGACCTGTTTACTTAGATCATGAAACATCCCCTCCCCCTTTCACCAATTGAGGGTCATCCGCAATAACGCCTTCGAGAAGCTCTCTAATTGTTAGAGGTTTTGAGAAAGTCTCAAACTGTGCCTTACTGTTGCGCAATCAGAAAATAGAGCCGTTATCGAGGAATTGTTGCCAAATTTCAGGTTAAATGCCGTACATTATACCTTGATTCCTGTGGAGAATATACATGGTCCAAAGCCGTACTTCTTGCAACAATGGATCGACGCATTGTTGCCAAATTTCAGGTTAAATGCAGTATATTTTACATTGAGTCTTATAAAGAATATACGGTTCAAAGCCGGAGGTCTAGGTCTGGTGATCTGGTAGAAATTGAACGAGGTGCAAATATAGGAGTTGTTACACGAACTATCACGGGAACGCAGCGTTGCTCTTGGCCAGAAGAAGCTTTTGTGACGTTTTTTTTTCCCAGCTTACCGTTCTTACTTTCCGTTTTTTTCTCTCTCACTTTGCCCATTTGAATCCACGTGTTAGAAAAGGATGGAGAGAGTAGGTCAGTAGGTGTCACGTGACTGCAGTCTCTGTTACTGTCCTTTTCTAACACACGCAGTCAAAGGGGCAAACAGAGAGGAAAACAAATTCCTGGCTATGGCCCAGTAGCGGCCCGTGAGATTTGGCAACCATGCATTTTTCCCACCTAAACTTAGGTAAAAAATCGATTCAAGCGGAGGCTGGCAGCCTCCTCGAGTTTCGATTGTTTTCCATGTATTCAAATGGGATAAAAACACTGTTGCCAAATCGCACGAGCCGCCACTGCTATGGCCATCATAGCTACGATATTGTTTTTCGTGACACGTCTGTTATCAACAAATGTCAATTAGATCTTTTTCATAAGCTGTATTTTTTTATCAGTTCGCAGTATTGTATGTATATAAAGTCTTAGGGAAGGCTGTGGACGGTTGTGGACAATTTTTTTTTATTTTTTATTTTATTTTATTTTTTTTTTTTTGGTTTTGGCTTTTCAGGGGTTTTCGGGCCTAAATCGTCGAGAAAATTCATTTCCAGCACACTTTGAAAAAAAAAAAAATAATAATAATAAAAAAAAAATAATAAAAATAATAATAATAAAAAAAAAAAACAGTTAGTAAAAATCGTCCACAAAGGTCCACAAGCCTCCGCGTTCGTGGACGAAAATCGCGATTAATCTCAGTGGTTCTCGCCGTTCGCAAAATTAAATTCCATAAGATTCTGCGTGAACGACTGCGAACATATAAAAGACAGCTATACTGATATGCGGTTGCTGAAACTCAAAACCGCGCATTTGAGTCGGACGCATCGGATTTCGTTATTTTCGTTGCATCTCTATAGCTACCTTATCTATCTTCTGAACTGAATCGCGCGCTTCGATATCATGCTTTACTTACAATTAGTGGTGTAGCGTGAAATCTGGCAACTTTGCGATTTGTAAATCCAAAGTCTTGTAAAATATCGATTCGAGGGAGTGCACTGTTAGAGCTACCCCTTTGCGTTTATTGAAAGGCACTTTTCAACTCACGGATTTTTCCTCAGGTTGATCAGTAGATCTAAAGATTACACAGTTCAGTTCACATCAGTGTATGACTGTAACGCAACAGAATAAGGTAGCGTTCTAGAATTCATACCTTATTCCCTTCATTGTTTCGATGCAGAAAAGATTTTCTTTTCTCACTTTGTTATCATAGATCTCTTTTTTATCTTTGTTATTATTTTCATAACCTTACTTTGTCGTGGTTGTCTTTTTCTTTTCGTCATTAACAAGAAGTTATTAAATTTATTAAATAAATTATTTAATTTCTCCTAGGTTATGGGACCAAAAAGTTATTAAATTGATTAAATAAATTATTTAATTTCTATCACATCACAGGATAATGTAATATTTTTTACACGGAAGCAGTAAATGGTTGAATTCAAGAACGCTACCCAAGTAAGCTAATATGAGCGTCTTCTTTTATTCACCGTTTTTTCCGCCGGTTTCTA